>APFE031533251.1:169062-183889 GCA_000404065.3 Pinus taeda
ATACAAGGTGAGATGATGGAGAAAACTCAACTGCAAGACTGTTCAATACTCTAGAAAAAGTTCTGACATGTGTTTGGAATATCTTCTTGGCTGTTGATGCCCATTGCCAAGAAGCGATCCATCCAAGATGAATCTTTGTTCTTGCAGGACGTTTGCTTTTGAAGCATCTGTGTGAAGAATGGCTAGTTTTATGACAGTGCTTACATGGATGAAGATCAAAACAGTGATCTTTCAGATGGCCAACTCGATCACAGTGTTGGCATTTCACGATTTGTTGTTGTTGCTGTGGAAGAGGAGCAGAGTCTGGAACAGCTGACGTTGAACTATCATGAGGAGCAGGTGAACTGTCATTAATGAAACCGACACTCTGAAACTGAATGGGCTTTGAGTAGTCTGGAATATGAAAGGACAAGTCCTTGTCATATCCAAGACCAGTTTTGTGCTTGTTATGGACGAGCTGTTCCCAAGGTCTGATGATGGGCTTGGGAAGTGCAGACTGAGTTTCTGCATCTGCATTTACAACTGCTGCTTTATTTGAATGAACTGTAACATTATTGACTTGCTGTTTATGGGAGTCTGTTTCAATCTTCTGAACAGAAACAGGTTCAGAATGATGACTCCATTGCTGTAGTTCTTCTTGCTGTAGCTGAGTTTCAAGCTGCAAAAAATCAATTTTCTCTTGTGCATTTTGTAGACAGACATGAATATCACAGAGAGTGTCTTTGTTGATGTTTACCTTCCCATCAATAGTGGAAAGTATTAGGGTGTTCAGTAGCTCTAATATATCAACAAATTTGGTCATTATGTTAACAAAAATAAACTCCTCTCAACAATCTCTTCTTTACACCATTATATATACAACCTTTATGGAATTCAGTGTGTACAACTAACAAAAAAACGACCATGCTCACAGTCTTCGCAACAGAGATCGAACGTTATCTTTAGTATTCAATCAACCAAAGCACAAACTACACTCAAATGCACGATAGTAATGACACCCGTTCAATGTAGTAATGGCCCAGTTGTAGGAACCCTGCACTACATTATCCTGGACATGGGTCCTGTGACAAGCATCAACACAAGCGGAATCAGCACCCTTGAGGAGCTGAAGAAGAAATTGGATATGCGAAGACTTCAGCTCGTAATGGCGAATCCTGGGAGGCAGACAATAGAGACGCTGAACAATTCAAAATTTACAGAAATTCTGGGGAACAAATGGTTGTTTTTGACAGTGGACGAGGCCGTTGTCACCTGCAAAACTCTACTTCACCGCCGGTCAGGTGATCCACTAAAAAATTTGTCAGTTCATTCATGTATCCGCTCTGCTTGTGAATCGCCGAAACTAAAATTGGGGCAGATTCTATTTTTTTTTTTCGTTATATGAAAAAAATGTTACGACATAGTGGAGGCTATTTTGTCCAATCAGAGCCGATCCAAGCCGCGCTGGGTATTTTGATCCTTATAGCACCCGAAGGGAAATTATCATTACAAAGGCGGTGGGGTATAGTCGTTTCAGTAGTCCAATCAATCAAATTCCCGTAACTCCGCTGTTGGACCTCTACCTTGTGGCCAGTAAGCTCTCACCAATCCATCCCTTGATTACAGTATACCACCAAGCCCCATTTTTGTTGGATATCTTCTCTCTGCGTTGCGTTTCGGCTAGAATGAGGTTATGGAGGGAAATCACATTCCACTGACAACCAATCACATTCTGCTCACGGTGCATCTAGGAAAATTCACTCTGCTCTTGGCCACTTAATTCGGCCCAGGGCGGCTTCCAGATTCATGTCGGATTCATCGAACTCTTTTCTTAACACCAGATTCATATCGGATTCATCGAACTCTTTTCTTAACACCATCCATCACAAGGCATGCAACAATTAAGTCACTGTTTCTGTTTCAAGAGATTCGACCAACGACCCCTTCTTGAATAAAGATTTGGAGAATAGGTTAACACGACGTTTAACACAGTCAAAGCAGAGAGAGGTTTCGAAGGATGATAACAATCAAGTAAAAGATACTACAACTTGGACTCTTGGTAGAATCTTTGAGTTCTTGCATGGCCCCACTGTCCAGTCCCCGGTGATTACTCTGACAAACCTTCAATCCATTGTTGCGGCACTGTTGGAAAGCATTAAAGATGCTCCAAATGTTGCAGATAAGGTTTGTGGCGCTTTATATTTTCTTGCTCAGGGATATGAGCAGGTCAATGCAGCCTCCTGTCCTCTATCACCCTTCCTTCTAGATTTAATTGGTTCTCTTCTTGCAACGGCAGAGAGGAAAGATGCCGCTGACTCTCGCATCAGAACATCATTTAATATATGCCAATTAACAAAGGCCGCCAGCGTTCAAAACAATATATAGTAGAGGTATATACCGACACAATAACTGGAGCAGCGTTCCTCGTCGTTCCCAATCCGCTCAACCTCTTTCTTCTTTCGAGAAATCTTTGTGTAAACGTTCTACCTCCAAGTAGCCAACTGCAGAATCCTCAAAAACCAGCAGACTGATGCGATGGTGGCCCTTTGGACCGTAGGCTTATCTTGTCTTGATGGGTTTTGAATCCCCCTTTCAATGGACCAGCGTATAGTGTATGGTTCAAAAAATTTTGACAGCAGCGTACAACGTACAGTTCAAAATTTTTTGACACGCGCAGATCTCAGCCAAGGAACCTGATTCACGCATTAAGTTGCTGAGAGAACTGCGGTATCGGATACGTAGTAGTTCTGGTAGGTCAGAACATCTAATCCTCAAAGGGGAAACGTTTATGGACAGTTCCTGAGATTCTGGACAGAAACGTTTATGCACAGTTCCTGAGATTCTGGACAGAAACGTTTATGCACAGTTCCTGAGATTCTGGACAGAAACGTTTATGCACAGTTCCTGAGATTTTGCGCCCTCTTCAGTTGAATACGCTCAGAGTCCATAGATAGAATATGTCAGGCAGCACAGGTGTGGCAGAGACGCAGGTATGGCAGAACAGAAGGGAATAAAGCAGAGGCAGAGGTCAGGCAGAGGAACGTTTCATACGTTCAAGTGAATATGGCAGACAGAGCACAGGCTTGTATAAAGGAATATGACAGAAATAAACTGCACAGAAAGGCCATAAACAAATGGCTCAAATTAATTATGCAGGGCAGGAATACGCCTGCTCTGATACCATGTTAAACACACATGGACAGCAAGAAAGATAGGAAAGATAAAGCATGTGAGTGCAATTTTATTAACAAGAGATTTACATTTATAATACATTATGTGACTCTTGGGTTTCACATCCCAAGGTCTCTTGGACTCCTTTTGTCCATTCGGCTTCCACACTAACCCATTTAGGATTAGGTGTCCAACACACACAAAGGACACACTTATTTTTGGACTAAACTTCCCCAGGAAAAACCTAATGCGGGAAAACTGGTGCAGCAGATATGAGGGTTTTATTATTAAGCAGATTTTTGAATACAACTAGGGTGCCAAATCCGGCTCACCCAACAGAGAATAAACCTGGCAGAAGTACTTCTATCTGGAGGCAAATATTTTGGCGAATCCAACAACTGGATGAACAAACCCCACAGGTGACTGCTATCCCTAGTGCTGTTTAGCGATGGCTACTCCAAGCCCTGTGCTGGAACTGCATCACCTCCTCTAGGAGCTGCGTTACCCTCCCAGTGAGCCTTCCCAGCTCAGAAATTGATTTGCTGAGCTATTGCTCTCTCTGCCTCACAGAAACCCCATCGCTGCCTCTAAGTGATTGTGTTAGCTCCTCTAGCCTCTGCGTCACCCTTTCTGGAGCTGCATTGTCTCTCCCTCGTGCTGCTCTGCCTCTCTGCTATGTATTCTCGGCCTTGGATTGAAGTCCCTTTGCCAAACTACCCCTCTCTGCACTAGAAACTCACTCCGAAACTCTCACCAAACACACACACACACCCACACACACACCCACACACACACACCACCATAATATATAATATATAAACTTATAATTATATAACATATATATAATTTAAAAATAAATAAATTATTATTATTATTAATATGTAAAAAAAAATTGGGTCTTCAAGGAAAAAACGAAACAAAATGGTGGGCAACAACAATGACGATATGAAAAAAGTTTAAGAGGACATCAGAAAGCTGAATAAATGCCTGGATAACGTCGAGAAGTCAGTTAGTAAGCAGGACCAAATGGCCAATGATATTTCACTTAAAAAACTTGATGAGCCAACATTTCAGAGGGATTGATCCACCTTCAGCGACACAGAGTCCTAATATTCCAGAAGGTAAAACTTCTCCAGAGCACGAGTTCCTGAGCCATGAGAAGCAACGAATATCACAAATTCACTTCGAAGGAAGCCAATATTAGACTAAATTTTCCGAGAGGAACCATCTTAAAATAAAAAATGAATTACCTAAGTATGATGGTAAGAATTATAAGGGCGCCGTTGTATGGGTAAATAAGATGGACGCTATTTTTTTAGCAAACCCTCCACTTGGCGAGCAAGAAAGAGTCATGACTGCATCCAACTACTTAGAAGTAGAAGCGTACGATTGGTTTTTGTGGTGGTCATCTAAATGTACGGGTTGCTCGTTCAATTGGCAAACTTTAAAAACGCCCTGTTAAAATTATTTCATGATGAGGAGGAAGATGATGTCTATGAGAGTTTTGTTCACCTGAAGCAAAAAGGATCAGTGAGTGAATACACTCACGAATGGGAAGTATTAGTAGTAAGGCAGAGAGGGTTCTCAGATGAGGAGCTGTTAAAAATGTATCGCTGTGGTCTTAAAGATTACATTCGCGAAGAATTAAAATTGCATAATCCCAAAACCATTGAGGAGGCCAGACATGTGAAAATTCTATCACTGCAGCAACTGATTTACTTTTCCTACTTATTTCTCAATAAGTTATTTATGAAATTACTTCAGTAAGCATTAAAATAAATGCTGCTGCAGATATCACACTGTAGTACAGAAACAAACATATGCACAAGAATCAACACATTGACACAGATATTTTGGACAACAGTCCCTGGAAAAACCCAATGTGGGAAAACCGGTGCAACAAGGGAGGATTTTATTATTATGCAGGAGAAATATCTGAATACAAATCTAGGATGCTCATCTAGCAATCCTTTATAGAGAAAATACTGACGGAAAATCTGAGTGAGTTTTACCTCACTTCACCTGACAGAATTCCGGCTGATCCGGCACAAGATTGGTTAACCCCAACTATTTTTGCGTCACCTCTTCTGCCCTCTGCGTCAGCTTTCCCGGTAGTTCCAGTAGTTCCTGGTAGTTCTGACTGTTCTCGGCAATTCCGACCTCTGCCCTTTGCGTCAACTTTCTCGGTTGTTCCGACAGTTCTGGCTGTTCTCGGCAGTTTCGACTGTTCCCGGCAGTTCCAACTTCTGCCCTCTGCGTCAGCTTTCTCGACTGTTTCGGCAGTTCCCGACAATCCCCGACAGTTTCGGCATTTGCCCTCTGCGTCAGCGTTTCGGCAGTTCCGACAGTTCCCAGCAGTTCCGACTATTCCCAACAGTTCCGACTTTTGCCCTCTTGACTGCTCACCAGGCCACTGGTTCAATTTCTCAGCTAACGCCGCTCCAGAAATTGAACTGACTGGTCTCCCACAGTGTGTTCTCCAAGTGACCCTCAAGCCTCCTTTTATACTTTTCTCGTTGACAAATCAACGACTGAGATTAAGTCCCTAATCAACGGCTAAGAGTAGATCTGGCTTGATCCATGACTTTTGGACCATTCTAACACAATGTTATATTAATACACATTAATATTTTATTTTCTCTAAGTTTAGACTTAGGGACTCCATAATTATTTTAATATCTCCCAAAGTGTTTAGAATCTGCCCAAACCCTTTCTAGGTATTGGAGATCTCATGTGCCTTAGCCTCTCCACCAATTTTCGTGGCTAAAGCACATCCGATGCTACTCCAAATCAACACTCCCTCTTAGCGATGACTGTGCTATTGTAATACTCCTCATTGAGTATCACCCTGATCATCTAGCATCGGTCCCTGTGCTAATGCTAAGCCTCCCTGCCCAACATCCTCTGCACTGCTGCATCCTGTACTGCTGCCCATGGCTCTGCTATTGCCATTGCTGCATCTATACAACAACTCCCTCTGCATTTGTGATGTTGTTGGTCCTTTCTCCCAACACAACATCCGCGCTACAACTCCCTTTGCATCCTTGCAGTTATCATTCCCATTTCTGCTACTGAAACAGGTTCTTTACCATCCGCATCTTTTCCCTGAACTAGTCAAATTTTGTCCTTCCTAGGGCCTTGGTGAGGATATCTGCCACTTGTTCTCCTGTAGGAGTGTAGCTCAACTGTACAGCTCCTTGTTGGACACTGTCCCTGACAAAGTGACACTGGCTATCAATATGCTTCGACCTATCATGAAACACTGGATTCTTAGAGAGCTTGATGCAACTCTGATTATCACACATGATCCTGGTCGCCTCCATATTTCTTCTGAATAGGTTCACAAGCAGTTTTCTAAGCCATATGGCCTCACATGAAGCTGTGCTTGCCGCCATATATTCTGCCTCAGATGAGCTCAGAGCCACGGACTTCTGTTTCTTATTGCACCAGGAGGTCATTCTTGATCCAATGTTGAAACAATACCCAGAGGTACTTTTCCTATCCACTGAACTTCCTGCGCAATCTGCATCATAAATCCACTCAATCTGATATCCTTACTCCTGGTGTACAAGAGTCCATAATCGACTGTTCCCTGTAAATACCTGAGAACATGTTTGGCTGCGGCCCAGTGCGCCCTCTTCAGTTCCACCATGAACTCACTAAGGGTGTCGACAAAGTAGTAAATGTCTGGCCTGGTATTGACCAAATACATCAGGGACCCTATGAGTTGCCTGCATAGGGTGGGATCGACATCCTTGTCTTCTGATGCATCAATCTTCTTCCAGTTGGTGATCATTGGCGTTGCCATAGATCTACAGTCCTCCATCCCGAATCCTTTCAGAATTTTTGTAGCATACCTCCCTTGCCCAAGGAAGATTTCTCCCTTTTGCTGCCAAACTTCCAACCCTAGGAAGTAGTGCATTCGTCCCAAATCCTTCATATCGAATTCTGTGGCTAGATTCTTCTTGCAGTCCCCAATGAGTCTGGATGATCTAGTTAGAAAGAGATCACTTACATACAATACTAAGATTAGCACTCGTTCTCTACAACCAGATAGTAGAGATTGAGATCCGCATCACTCTTGACAAACCCCATCTTTTGCAAGTAGCCATCTATTCGACCATACCATGTTTTCGGTGCCTGTTTCAGCCCATACAAGGCTTTCTTCAATCTGCATACATGAGACTTCTTCTCATAAGTTTCACCCCCTTTGGTTGTTCAATGTATACCTCCTCTTCTTTTACCCCGTTCAGAAATGCCGTTTTGACATCCATCTGATGGATCTCCCATCCCATCTCGGCTGCAAGAGATATCACGGTCCTAATAGATGTATACTTGGCTACTGGGCGAAGGTCTCCTCATAGTCAATCCCTTCCTTTTGAGCATATCCTTTAGCTACAAATCTAGCCTTGTATTTCTCAACACTGTTGTTTGCAGCGTATATGATCTTGTAGATCCATCTTGAACCTACCACTGATCTGTCTTGAGGTCTTGGCACAACCTCCCAGACATCATTTACCATTATGGAGTTGTATTCCTCTACCATCGCATCTAGCCAAACCTGATATTGAGCTGCCTCCTTGAAACTGACAGGCTTTCCATCCCGAGCTACTAATGCCTAATATCTATCTGGTTGTTTTCGATCCCTCTTATTGTTTCTTGGCGCACCGATGAAGTCCTCTGCATCTCGCAAAATCTGACGAAGTTCACTGCGAGTTCTTCCTCTGCTAGCAAGTGCTTCTGTTTGCTCCTCCTCATCCTGAGAATATTCCTGTCCTAAGGAAGAATTCTTTACTTTTGTTGGTTGAAGAGGCTTAACCAACGACTCCTCTTTTGACTGCTCCTCAGAAGGCATCTTGTGAGATCTTCTGAAAGCCCTATCCTCCATGAACTTTACACCTCGTCGTACTACTACCTCCCTGCTCCCTGGAAGATAGATTCTGTATGCCTTGGCGTTCTCACTATATCATACCAGATATCCTTTTTCCACAGTCTGATCCAGCTTCTTCCTCTTTTCTTCGGGTATGCGTCAATATGCTAGACTCCCAAATATCTTGAAATGACTAACTTTAGGGGTCTTCCCTGTGAAGACTTTCTTTGGAGTAATCTTGCCCATTGCCCGATGAGGAGTCTTGTTCTGAACATAGACTGCTGCATTGCATGCTTCTGCTCACAGGAATTTTGGCATATCCTGATCATACATCATGGCCCTAGCTGCTTCTACAATAGTCCTATTCTTTCTTTCTGCTACCCAATTCTGCTCCGGATTATATGGAGCTGTCCACTCTCTTCTGATGCCATCCTTAGCGCAAAAATCAGTGAAGGCCTTATCGACATTCTCTCGACCATTATCAGAGTGCAAAACTTTTATTTTCTTCCCAGTCAGATTCTCCACCAAAGCCTTGAACTCCTTGAATCGACAGAAAACCTCGTCCTTGGTTTTCAGAAAATAAATCCAAGTTTTCCTTGCGTGGTCATCAATGAAGGTAAGGAAATACTCGTCAACATTGAGAGCTTTGACGGACATAGGTCCGCAGATATCTGAGTGTATCAATCCTAGTACATTTTTGGCCCTGTGTTTGCTCCTAGGAATGCTGCCTTGGCATACTTTCCTAGAGTGCATCCCTTGCATACATCATCTCGTTCTGTACTGAGATCCGGAACTCGTGTTATAATGCTCCTAAGAATTCTCAGAGCTCCATGGTGCAAGTGACCCATTCTTTTGTGCCATAGTTCATTCAAGTCCTTGTCTCCATGACTGCCTATTGGTGCCATTGGTGATTCTAGTTGTTATCTATACAACCTATTACTTTTGATCCCGATCTGCACTTTCTTTTTCCAGCTCGGGTGTTTGACGTATACCTTCTCCTTGATGAAGTAGACGTCATAGCCCTTGCCTTGAAGTTGTGACACGGAAAGTAAGTTCATCCCCAATCCTAGTACATGCAACACATTTGTAGCACGGAACCGTTCTCCCGATTCTGTTTGAAAAACTATGGTACCCTTCCCTACTGGAGTACACTTTGCCTTGTTCCCCATGGTGATCTGAAAGTTCATCTTCTCTTCTCGATATTCTGAGAAACATTCCCTGATTCCTGTCATATGCCACGAAGCTCCACTGTCTATATACCACACTTATGATGATGCAAAACTAGTCATACAAGCCACTTCTTCTTCCAGCCTGGAAGCCAACATAGAGAAATCGAAGTCTCTTTCTCTTGTGCAATCTTCTGAAAATTTGTGTGAGTCCCCTATCGTGGATGCCTCAGCGTCGTGGTCTTGACCCATAACTGATTTTCCCTTCATGTCTTTGATTAATCGCTTTGATACCATGTGAAAATTCTATAACTGCAGCAACTAATTTACTTTTCCTACTTATTCCTCAATAAGTTATTTATGAAATTACTTCAGTAAACATTAAATAAATACTGCTGCAGATATCACACTGTAATACAGAAACAAACATATCCACAAGAATCAACACATTGACACAAATATTTTGGACAACAATCCCCGGAAAAACCCAATGTGGGAAAATCGGTGCAGCAAAGGAGGATTTTATTATTATGCAGGAGAATTATCTGAATACAAATCTAGGATGCTCATCTAGCAATCCTTTATAGAGAAAATATTGGCGGAAAATTTGAGTGAGTTTTATCTCACTTCACTCGGCAGAATTCCAGCAGATCCGGCACAAGACTGGCTAACCCTAGCTATTTCTGCGTCACCTCTTCTGCCCTCCACATCAGCGTTCTCGGCAGTTCCGACAATTCCCGACAGTTTCGACTGTTCCCGGTAGTTCCGGCTTCTGCCCTTTGCGTTAGCTTTCCTGGTTGTTTCGACAGTTCCCGAAAGTTTCGGCTGTTCCTGGCAGTTCCGGCTTCTGTCCTTTGCGTCAACTTTCCCGGTTGTTCCGATAGTTCCCAGCAATTCCGGCTGTTCCTCGCTGTTCCATCTTCTGCCCTCTGCGTCAGCTTTCTCGGTTGTTCCGGCAGTTCCCGGCAGTCCCGGTTGTTCCCGGTAGCTCCGGTAGTTCCCAATAGTTCCGGCTATTCCTGGCGGTTCCAGCTTCTGCCCTCTGCGTCAGCTTTCCCTGCTGTTCCGGCAGTTCCCGACAGTTTCCGCTGTTCCCGGTAGTTCCAACTTCTGCCCTCTTGACTGCTCACTAGACCATTGGCTCAATTTCTCAGCTAACCCTGCTCTAGAAATTGAACTGACTGGTCTCCCTCAGTGTGTTCTCCAAGTGACCCTCAAGCCTCCTCTTATACTTTTCTCATTGATAAATCAACGGCCGAGATTAAATCCCCAATCAACGGTTAAGATTAGATCTGGCTTGATCCATGACTTTTTGACCATTCTAACACAATTTTATATTAATACATATTAATATTTTATTTTCCCTAATTTTAGACTTAGGGACTCCATTAAAAATATTAATTATTTTAATATCTCCCAAACTGTTTAGAATCTTCCCAAACCCTTTTTGGGTATTGGAGATCTCATGTGCCTTAGCCTCTTCACCAATTTTCGTGGCTAGAGCACATCCGATGCTACCCCAAATCAACAAGACACGCAACGATAATTATCGAGTGGAAATACAAACTCCATAAGGCACCATATGCTAGTAACGAAAAAACTAACAAGTATTCCAAGGAAGTACGTTCCATAACATAGTCAGAGAACACTAGGAAGTACGTTCCATAACCATTGCGAAATGAAGGAAAATAACAATCTAGTTTTGAAAGGAAAAAGGATGGCAAACGCTGGAAGTGCGGAGACAAGTATTACGCAGGACACAAATGTGCAACGCAAAAATTGTACAACTGCGAAGCCGAACGTGAAGAAGAATCTTCAGAAGACAACTCTGATGAAGAGGACAATGAAGAAAATGCAAACCCTAGTCCAGAATTAGAAGACATGCCACGAATTTCCATTTTCAAACACGTACCTTTCCATCAATGAATGCTACCTTGAAACCTTTGACTTCCATTGTCGGAATTGACACCAGGTTCTTCTTGAGATTAGGTACATAAAGAACTTCTTGTAAATGAATCGTGTTACCCTCATTCAATTGAGGGGTAACATTCCCTACTCCCTTTCCGAGATAGGTGGCAAAGACTCCAAGTGTAATCCCCACGATTGTTTCCATCTCTACCAAATTAGAGAGAGCTTCCATCTATCCGATGAAGTGCCTTGAAGCACTACTATCAATAGGCCAGATTCCCAAAGAGTCTGGAGGAGTAGTGGAGAGGGCCAATATAGGATAACACTTTTTTAGCTTATCAGAAACAACAGTTGATTCTTCATCCTTGGAGTTCCTTGTGTTCTTTGAAGAGTCAGCCATTTCCTTGATGACTTGCATTACTTGTCATTCCTCTGATAATTGAAGATGTCCCTGGAATGATTGTTATCATCATCAAGTGACGCGTCCTTACCATTTGGACACTCCTTTGCATAATGGCCGAACGTATTGCAAGCAAGGCATTTGCATTTCCTTCCACCCTTAGATCCAGACTTCCCATTGAAGTGATCTTTAGATTCCGCTGCGCCACTCAGATAATATTCTCTGCTTCGACTTCACCCTTGGTGAATTTGAAGAGGGATGAGGAATCCATTGGGTCTTTTGTCTTCACCTCAGCTCTAATACCATGTTAATTTTAGGTATGTTCTATGCTGATAGCAAATTTACTTCAGTTTTCCATATTAGCTCAATATCAATTCTAGATTAGCAATCACATTTAGCATGATAGTAAAATGCAGATAGAACATAAACATGAATCGCAAAAGACAAGCCAAGACAAGAGGACACAAGATGTGGCGCTAGCGAGGGACAAACCCCAATGTGGGGAAACCCTTGATCATTTCTTTGTATATGTTCTTCAATAGATCAACAGAGAGAGAGAGATAGTACATGTACATCAGAAGTCAACCTTTTGATTTATCTAAATAAGAGCAAAGATCTTCTCTAAGAAGATAACATATGAGGTAGCTGATGTGAGTTGAGTAGAAGGCACTTTGCTTCCATTGATCCTAGGTGACTCCATCACCATGCTGCTCCTCACTGTGCTGCACCTCACTGTGTTGCACCCAATCATCATGCTGGACCTCATTACCATGTTGCACACATCATACTGCTGCACCTTATCATCATGCTACACCTCCCTGTGCTGCATCATCAAGCTGTACCTTATCATCAAGCTGCACCTTTACATCATGCTGCTCTATGTAGTGTGCTGCAATATGCATACTGCTGTCGTATACAATGTTGTCTACTTACAACATTCATCATAAGACACCAAGGTGGCTAGCTATGGTGCTATGGCTTGAGGCCTAGCACATAGTAATGCCAATGTCTTCGAACAACGTATTAGATTACAATGATTAATTAGGGCATTACGTTTGCTGCAACAACCCTAATAGATTCATCAAACAACCCTTATAATCTGCGGCCTAGGCAAGGGAGACTTCTCTTCAACCGTGCTGCTATTCTAGGCACAAATTTGCCCCAAACCTATCCACGTTGCCCTTGTTCTGAGGTGATTATGCTGCGGCCTATCTGTTAAATTTGGACAACTAGGTCCAAACTCCATGTTCTGATGATCAGATTAAGAGGCTAATATTTTTATTGGATTCCTCTTTCAGAGAGGTGTAAAATCCATATAAAAATAGTCTTAATCCGATGAGCAGAACTTATATTTTGAATTTATTATTCTTAATAAATTATATGTGCAAGGTCAGCCAGTTTAGTAATGTAGGCTCACATGCCCAACAAATGTGTCACACACCCTCATTGATGTATATATATACAGGAAAAGTTGGAGAGAATAAGGAGACAATTCAACACACATCTTCCTCTCTCATCTTAGAGAATACGAGCTACCTGGAGGACGAATTCAGCCACACGTGGGAAGGACGAAGAGGACAGACTGTACGGATTTTCTGCTGCTAGGGTTTCCGCTGCTAGGGTTTTGCAGAAAGTTTGACCAGCGTTGACTTTGGTCAACCCTTGGTCCAATCAAGCTGAAAATTTGTGGGAAGTTCGATTTTTGAAGGCCGTACTACCTGGCACAAAAATCGAGGTCAAAGAGTTGACCGTTTTGCTGCTGCGTTGACTTTTAGCTTGCTGCTCCTGCGTTGATTTTTTCAGGACAACGTTGACTTTTGCAAGATTGACTTGGGTTGACTCATCTACTGGTTGGAGGGTTGTTGTGACACATCTGGGCTGGCTGACCAAAGGAGACTTTGCTGGTTGAAGCATCCTGTTGACCGCCGAAACGAACACACACATTTTTCCTGTTTCTGATTTGTCTTCTGTAAGATCTGCTTATATGTTCTATCTGCATTTTGCTTAACTACTTGTATGATTGCTGTGTGAAAAGTGAAATTGCTCTTAGCATAGAACATCTACAAAACTTTACATGGTATCAGAGCTGAGGTGAAGACAAACTCTATCTATAGCAATCATCATCAAAGGAAATGGGTTCCAGGGAGAATGACAAGCTGACTAGACTTGAATTCAAGGAGAATGACAAGCTGACTGGAAGTGATGACTTCCATGCCTGGAAGATGTTATTAGATCTCAAATTAGAAGATCATGATCTCCTGGATCATGTGACAGGGAAGATACAAGAACCTCCATCAAATGCCTCTGCTACTGTTAGAACTTAGAACCAAGTATAAGAAGGGAGAAATCTGAGCAAAGCTGCTGATCAGGGAATCCATAAATAAGAATTTGGTTGCCTATATATCTGAACTAGGCACATCCAAGGAGATGTATGACAAACTGATACTTATGTTCCGAGTAAACAATGTGAACCAAGTGCTATTCCTCAAGAACAAGTTGAAGAATATGAAGAAGGGCCGAGACGAGTCTATTCAAACTTTCTTTATGAAGTTGACCGAAACCAGGAACAATCTGCTAGCTATTGGGGAGACAATAGCTGATTGTGAGATGGTTCTCACCGCACTTGGAGGACTTCCATATGAATGGCAAGTATTCACAACTACCATTCTCAACAATAATACCATCCCTAACTTTGATGAGCTTCTGTCTAGATGTATGCAAGAAGAAACAAGGATGAAGGAATTTGATAATGAAAGAAATGCTGCCTATGTTGCTCATTCCCGAAAGAGGAACTCTGGTGGTTCGAAGGACAAAGGAAGGTGTATGCAAGGCTTGTGCTGAAGGAAAACATACAAGGGGACCTTTCCCCTCAAGTGTCACAAAGACATCTGAGATATTGCAACTGGTCCATTCTGATCTTTCCGGTATGTTGCCTGTAACATCCCTGGGAGGATTTTCTTACTATATGACATTTACTGATGACTTCTCTCGCAAAACCTGGACATACTTCTTGAAGAAGAAGGATGAGGCTTTCATGTGGTTCCGTACCTTCAAAGCCTTGGTGGAAAATATGACCGGAAAGAAGATCAAGATTTTGAGGACTGATAATGGCACTGAATATGAGTCGAATGAATTCAAAGACTTTTGCAGAGAAGCTGGCATTAAGAGGGAGACTACCACTGCATATACTCCTGAGCAGAATGGTGTTGCTGAACGCAAGAATAGGACTATTGTGGAAGCTGCCCGTGCCATGCTATGTGACCAGGGTCTACCAAAGTTCCTGTGGGGAGAAGCTGCAAATACTGCTGTGTACATTCAAAACCGATGCCCTCA
>APFE031533251.1:187535-223594 GCA_000404065.3 Pinus taeda
TTTTAACAATCAAATAGCAAATTAGAAATTTATATTTCAAACACCCCACCTCACTCCTGGAGGTATGTTGACAAATATCGTGAAGTCTTCCTCCAGCCTGGAGGAAAGCCTATTGATCTCAGCTGAAGTTATCTGCTGGTCCTGTTTTTCCTCCTTGCCCTTCTTCTTGAGAGGACACTAGGTACTATAGTGATCAAACTCTCCACATCTGAAGCACTTGACCTTCGACAGGTCCTTCTTCTTCTTCCTCTGCTCCCCCATTCCTTGACTGGGACCCTTTGATGCAAAGGCCACATTCTCCTCCTCCTTCACCTGCTTCTGTCCATTGCTGTTGCCACTTATGGAGCTCTTTAGAAGAGCTTGCCTCAATTCCTGTTGTTGCAAGTCAAGCCACATCTTGTTCCAATCTGGTAACTTGTTTTTGCCCAATATGCTTTGGACAAAGACCTGCTAGTCCTCAGAGACACTGTTGAGTGCCAATATCCAGGGTTTGTGGGTTGAGGCGCTGCCCCAACAACTGACAACTGGTCCTGGACCTCTTGATTCCTGGTGAGGAAGGGGTCTATGCCTTCCCCCTTCTGCATCCGGATGAGCCTCAACTTTTCCTTGAGGTACATCTTTCGCTGCTTGGAAGTACCCTGATACAACGTGGTGAGAGCATCCCACATCTGCTTGGCAATGTCTTTGCCAGCGATATGAGAAACAACATGATTCTGAACTCCATCTAGGATCAACCGTTTTGCTTGTGTCATCTCCTTTTTGTACTCTTTCGGCTGATTTGCATTTGTGGGAATTGCTACCACTCCATCATTATAGGCTTTCAGGCCATATTCATCTAGAAGGAAGGACATCCTTGCCTTCTAGATGACGTAGTTGGAAGCTCCATCCAACTTGTCCTGGTCATGAAGCCTATCAGTGGCCATCTCAATGAACTGTCGAAAACTTCCTCTTTCTTCTACTCAGCTGTTGCTCTGCTATTCACATTCCCTTCTGAAGTGAGAAGATCTACTCACAACGACTACTGATCTGCAAATAAAAATCGAACTTCTTGAGACTAGAAGTTCCTTGAGGAAAATTTTCCCTCTATATGTGCTCTTCTCTCTTTCACCCTGACGCTGGCTCTGCTCTAGTGAACTGCTGGAAAAACCATTGTGTCCAGCTGGAGATTTGCTCAATGAAAAATCTGGGCAGCTCCCTCTGCCTCTAGAATCACTTGATCTGGTAGGATCAAATTTTTCCGCCCCACTCAGAAAAATTAAACCTCCACAAGTAACTCGCCCTCCTGGTAGAATCACTGCGTTGCCCTTGGGAATTCTGGCTTGCTGCCCACAATGAGTAGTGAAATTCTTTCTCATTTCACCTTTGAGCTCTCCGCCTGATCAATTGCGCTTTGATACCATGTCGAAATTCCAATAGTGGAACCCTATTGCAACAACTGATATTATTTCTCCTAATTGTTAATTAATTAATGGTTTATCTACTACGACAAATATCAAAATAAATACATTTCAACCTTCACAAATAAAATACTCCAGAAGAATAAAACGTTGGAAGAAATGCTAGCACACACATAAAAATAACACATATTTTTGGACAAAATTCCCTGGAAAAACCCAACTTGGGAAAATTAGTGCAACAGATGAGGGTTCTGTTATTATGTAGCAATGAAAAATCTGAGTACAATTTGGATGCCTGAAATTGGCAATCCGCAGCAAGAAAATCTGGGCAAAATACTGAAGGGAATTTCCCTTCTCCCATAGCCAATCTTTGGCACGAATTACCTTCAGCAAACTGGCCGTCCAAACCTCAGTGTGAGCCCTTCTGCGCTGCCTTTGCACTGTCTCCCACATGTGTGGCTTGAAACTGCCTCTGATGAAGTCGTTCTGCCTCCAGCTGTCGAGGAAATCGTCTTTTCAGCCCTCTGGAACCTCTGCTCGGCCTCTGGAACTGAGAACGATTTTTCTCACCAGCAAATCTATCTGCCTTGCTGAAGCTACTGTGCAGAGCCTCTGTGCTGCCTCTTTGCAATAACTCGGCCCTCTTGCTGCTGCCTCTCTGGATCTGTAAATCTTTCCTTGGGACTCATTATGAAAATTCCTACACCGGAATCCCTACTGCAGCAACTGATGATATTTCTCGTATTTGTTAAATTCTTTTAGACAAATTACTTGTAGTTTCTTACGGCAAATATCGAAACACATACAGTGCATCCTTCACTTAATTAAAATAATGTGCCGAAACAAGAAAACTGAGCAAAAGAGAAAAACATCACATAGGACACCGTTATTTTTGGACAAATGTCCCCGGAAAAACACAATGCGGGAAAACTGGTGCAACAACTCTGAGGGTTTTTATTATTATGCAGTAGTAATTTCTGAATACAACTTCTGGATGCCTTTCCGACAATCTAGTTACAGTGAATATCACGACAGAGAGATCTGTGAGATTACCCCACACTATCACTGTAAATCCTAGCTGATCCAGTCCCTGAATGACTGCCTCTGGCAGCCTCAGCATCAGACCAGTGTCAAACCCTCTGGAGACAACGTCACTCCTCCAGCTGATCGATTCTCTACCTAAGAACTTCGATTTGCAGCCTCTTGGTCTCACACCTCGGCTTCCAGCTCAGAAATTGACCTCCCCAATAGATTTTCAGACCTCCTCAAGGCTCTACGCTGCCTCTGTGTTAGCCTACGCTGCCTTTGCGTGACCCTGCTTAGCTCTGCGTCAGCCTCTTCTAGCTCAGCGCTGCCTCTCCCGGATCTCTCTCTGCCTCCTCTGCTGAGTATTCTCCTATCGGGAAAGATCTCCCTTCAGATACTATCCCTGCCCCCCACTGCAAAAGCTCACTTCGAATTTCTCACCAGCATCTGCTCTGCTTCAAAAATTCGATCTTCTAAACTCTTTCTGTGTGTCTTCCAAGTGACCCTCAAGCCTCATTAAATAATCTTCTTGTTGACATTTTAACAACGCAGATTATAAGCTAATCAATGGCTAAGATCATTTTTACTTGATCCTTGTCTTCTTCTAGAAGTTACACCCACAATTAGATTAATACCCATTAATTATTTTAATTTCCTATGTTTAGACTTAGGGACCCATTAAAAATAATTAACTATTTTAATAAAACTGTCTCGAGGTGGAATTTCCCAAAATGATTTCGGGGTTCTTTGGAATACATGTGCCGAAGCCTCCCTGCAAAATTTAGGACTTAGAGCACGCCCGATGCTACCATAAATCAACACTCTCTCTTAGCGAGAAGTGTGCTCTAGCAATGCCTCCCACTAAAGCATCACCTTGACTTCATAACATCGTCCTTTGCGCTGGTGATGTTTGACATGCTGTCTACCAACTACTGCGCCACTGCTGCAACTATACTGTTGCTGACACTGCCACTGTCAACACTGCATCCGTACTACAACTCCCTCTCAAGTGCTACATCTGTGTTGCTTCTAGCACTGCCACTTCTAACACTTCATCTACACTGCAACTGAAAAACATCCCAAAATATGAACAGCATAGATGCATCTCGATGCATCTCGATGCTGAAGATTTGACTGTTGCTAGTCCCATGCTATCACTCTAAAGCCACTGCGCTGTTGCTACTACTGCACTGTGCCTCCCTGCACTGCTGCAACTCTGCACTACGCTGCTCAGACTGGGTGTTCTAGCCACTGCATCCATTGCTCCAACACTCCTCTACACCAACAGACACTGGTCCATCATGCTACTTTTGATCTGGGCTCCCGCAACAAGGAATTGATCCGAGAGGTGGGCTCATTAAGGATCCTGCCCATCTGTAGATCTTTCGAACTACAACTCTAAATCAACCCACCTCCCTCTTGGAGGTATCTTGACTGTCATGGCGAACTCCTCCTCCTCGATCTTCACAGGTGCAGTCTTCGGATCGTGCTTCTCATCTTTGTCCTTCTTCTTGAGAGGACACTGTGTTGCGTAGTGACCTATTTCACCACGCTTGAAGCATTTGATCTTCAAGACATCCTTCTTCCGCCTCCGCTGCTCCTACTGCCCCTTGGATGCAAGGGTTGCATTCTCTTCCTCCTCCTTGGGCTTCGACCCAATGCTACTGCTTCCGTCAAGCTTACACTTGAATAGATCTCTCCTCAGCTCTTCCTGCTCGAGAGCTGCCCACATACTATCCTAGTCTCGCAAAGCTGCCCTGCCAGGATGCTTTGGACAAAGACGTACCACTCTTCTGAGACTGAATTTAAGGCTAGTCTCACCATCTCAGAACCTTCAAGTGTAGACCCCACCGCTACTAACTCGTGCCAGGGCTCTTCAAGCTTCATGAGGAACGGATCAATGTGTTCCCCCTTCTGCATCTGTGCAGATCTCAATTTCTACTCTAAGTACATCTTCCGATGCTCGGAAGATCCTTGATACAACGTTGCCAAGGCATCCCACATCTCCTTAGCAATCCCTCTGCTAGCGATGGGACATACCATGTGATCCTTTACTCAATCAAAGATCATCCTGTTGGCTTTCACCATTTCTCCCATGTACTTCTTTAGCGGATCTGGATCTGCGGGCTCAGCGACCACGCTGTCGACATAGGCCTTGAGAAAATGCTCAACTAGAAGGCACGACATTCTTGCCTTCCGGATCACATAGTTGGATGCCCCATCCAACTTGTCCTGATCTCTCAACCCATTGGCTGCCATCTCTACCACGAAAATGTCGAACTGCTCCTCTCTGTCTCTTACTACTGCTGCTCAGGCAATATGAAAACAGACTTCTTGGCGGGAAGTCTACTGAGGAAAAATTCCTTCACTGTGCTACTCCTCTCTTTTCTGACATCTTTTTGCCCAACAATCTGCCTGCTGAAAATTGCGTCCCACCAGCTCTTTCCTCACGCTGAGGCTCTGCACTGCTCCCTCTGGCTTGGCAAGATTTCGATCTGGAAGTCTTTCCTCTATCGATTTTCTGAAGTGAGAAGTTCTTAGGAGGTAAAATCGATTGCGGAGATTTCTTGCAGTTGAGGGGTATGGATAGTAGCTTCCGAAGAGAGATTCTCAGCTGGAGATACATCAACAGAGAGAGGCAGTGAGTGATCTAGAAGCCTTGACGTAGAGGCTGACACAAGGCCAGAAGGGCCACACAAAGCCAGTGTAGAGGGAGAGAGAGGAGTCCAAAATCTGCGAGGAATTTGATTTTTAGAAGTCGGGAGCTGGGGTGTGAGATTGGGAGGCAGAAATCGAATTTCCTAGGCAGGAAATCGATCAACGAGAGAAGTGGCACAACACTCAGAGAGCTTGATGCGGACACTGTGTAGAGGCAGCCAGAAAAGCCGGGGGGTAGTCAGCTTGGGGCTAGATCAACCAAGATTTCTTAGTGATTGTGTGAGGTAAAACTCAAAGCTTCTACCAATATTTCTTTCTGTAACTGAATAACCCTGTGAGGTATGTATTCATATTTTGCTACTACTTAATAATAACAAACACTCTGAGCTGCTGCATTGGTTTTTCCGGGGACTTTGTCCAAAAACAACTGTCCTATGTGTTTCTATTTTCCTTGCTCAGTTTCTATGTTTGATAATCATATTTAATTTGGTGTAGGCTACTTCATTTATTTACTTCAATGTTTTAAGAAGAAATTTGAAATAAGCTTGTAATGTAATTTACAATTTAGGTGAAGTAGATTCAGTTGGTTGCAGTAGGATTCCTAAGATTGTTAGATCTAGGAATTTTCACATGGTATTAGAGTTGTTGATGTGAAACAGGGAAGAGCAGACCTAGCATTGAAGCAAGGGCCAACTTGTTGCAACAAGCAGCAGTTCAAATCCCTTGAGGGATAATGCAGTTCTAGCCAGGAGGGCTATATTTTCTTGGGTGTCCCTCTCTGAGTGAGTCGACAGAGAGGTAAGACTGCCGGATCGAGAATTTGCTGAGGCAAAGATAGCTACACAAAGTCATGCAGAGCTAGGGGGACGCGGTTTTCTGCAAGCTGAGTGTTGTGCAAAAAAATCGTAAGAAGGAAGAAGCAGATCACATAGTGAGGGAATACTTCCTCAGTGATTTCTTGCCAAGGAAATCAATATTTCTCATTTTCTGAGCATTAGAGGAGCAACATCTTACCGACTCCATCAGGGAGTGCATAAGGCAGCCTAGGAGCTATGCAGTAGGGAGAAAGAGGGAGTTATTCGATATTTTTTCAGAGTATATGGCAACCAGCGGCTTGAGGGATCAAGACAGTTTGGACGGGGCTTCAAACTATGCCATTTGGAAGGCTAGAATGGCTTTCCTTCTAGATGAGCATGCTGTCAAAACGTATGTTGATAATGTGGTAGCCGTCCTAGCGAATGCAGAACCGCTGAAGAATTATAGAGCTGAGATGGCTAAGGCGAAGAGGATGATCCTGGATGGAGTCAAGGATCATGTGGTGCACCACGTTGCTAGGAAAGGTACTGCTAAGGAGATGTGGGATGCCTTAGCCACATTGTATCAGGGATCTTCCGAGCAGCAGAAGATGTACTTAGAGCAGAAGCTGGGATTTGCTCAGATGTAGAAGGGAGAACCTGTGATCCGTTCCTCACGAAACTAAAGGAGACCTGTGATAAACTGTCAGCTGCGGGACATACAGCTCAGGAGTTCGCCATGACAGCCAAGATACCTCCGAGGTGGGATGATATAGAACTGTAGTTCGATGGAGCTACAGATGGGTAGGATCCTTGAGGAGCCCACCTCTTGGATCATCACCTTGCTATGGGAGCCCATGATCAGTAGTAGCGGGATGGTGGAGTTTTCAATTGGTGCCATGGATTGTTGATTTGACAGATGCAATGGTTAGTAGCGCCAGAATGTGAGTAGCGCAGACCAAAGAGGCCGCAATGCAAGGAAGCACAGTGCAAAGCCTTAGCAATGTAGTGGCCTCAGAAGAGAGTGTTGGACTAGCAGCTGTCAGGATTTCAACACCGAGGAGTATCCACTGGATACTTGTCTAGTTTTTGGTGTTTTCAGTTGCTTCTCTCAGCAATTGAGTTGCAGTATGGATGCAGTGCTAGCAGCATAGTAGATGTAGCGTTTGAGAGGGAGTTGCAGTACAGATGTAGCATTGGCAGTGGCAGTGTCAAATGTAGCAATACAGTAGCAACAACAACATAGTAGTTGGTGGACAACATGTCAGACATCAACAGTGCAGAGGACGATGCTTCAGAGTCAGAGCAGCAGGCAGTAGTAGTGTATTGCTAGAGCACATTCCTCACTAAGAGGGAGTGTTGATTTGGGGTAGCATCGGATGTGATCTAAGCCTCAAATTTTGCAGCGAGGCTTGGGCACAGGTATTCCAAAGAACCTAGAAGCATTTTGGGAAGTGCCACCTAGAAGTGATTTTATTAAAATAATTGATATTTTTAATGGGGTTCCTAAGTCTAAACTTAGGAAAATTAAAATATTAATGGGTATTAATCTAATCAGGGGTGAAACTTTTAGAGAAAGCCACGGATCAAGCCAAAACGATCTAAGCCTTTGATTAAGAAGTAATTTAGGTCGTTGGTTGTCCAATAGGAAGATATAAGAAGGGGCTTGAGGGTCATTTGGAAAACACACCAGAGAGATAGAGAAATTGATTTTCTGAAGTGAGGAGTTTTCAGGAGGAAAAATCGATTGAGGAGATCTCTTGTAGTGAGGGGTAGAGATAGATGCTTCTAGAGAGAGACATTCTCAGCCGGAGATACATTTATAGAGAGAGGCAGTGAGTGATCCAAAATCCTTTACGTAGACGCTGATGCAAGGCTAGAAGGGCCATGTAGAACCAGCGTAGAGGGAGAAAGGAGTCTGAAATTTGTAGAGGAATTCAAGTTTCAGAAGCCGGGAGTTGGGGTGTGAAACCGGGAGGTAGAAATCGAATTTCCTGGGCAGCAGATCGACCAACCAAAGAAGTGACGTAGCACCCTGAGAGCTTGATGTTGGGCTGATGCAGACACTACGCAGAGACAACCAGAAAAGCTAGGGGGCAGTCACCTTGGGGCTGGATCAACCAGGACTTCTCGGTGATTGTGTGATGTAAAACTCACAAAGCTTCTACGAGTATTTACCTCTGTAACTGAATAACCCTGTGAGGTATTCAGTGATGTGTTCAGATTTTGCTACTGCTTAATAATAACAAACCCTCAGAGCTGCTTCACTGGTTTTCCCACATTGGGGTTTTCCTTGGACATTTGGCCAAAAATAACTGTGTCCTATGTGTTTCTATTTTCCTTGCTCAGTTTCTATGTTTCAAAATCATATTTAATCTAGTGTACGCCAGTGTTGTGAAAATCACGATATTATCGTTTTATCACGAGTTTTTCAGCAGAACGAAAATATCGCTAGTTTTATTCGAAATTATCGCCGGTATTTTTTTTTGCTCGAATTTTTGGAAATTATCGCGATTTTTTCCAAAAAATCGCGATAAAATTGGAAATTATCACGGGCAGTCAGGGCAGCGAGGTTTTATAACGATTTTTTGTCAATTCATTTGCATAGTCAGGCGCGTAGAGGGTAGAGGAGCGTTGGAGAGAGCTGGGAGACATTGCTGGAGAGGGTTTGAAGATTTTTCAAGTGCTTAGAGGAGAAAATCAAGAGGAGGAGACCGATTTCTCCATAGAAATGGTATGGGGATCAATTTTTTTTGTTTTCATTGTTTTTAAACATTGTTTATGTTTTTTTTCATTGTTTTTGGTTGGGTAACTTGGGTTTTCATTGTACAATGTAAAAATTAAAAATTAAAATACTAAATTGTAAATTTGTAACTTGTAAATACTAAATTGTAATCCTTATTTTCCCATAGGTTCACAACTTCACTGAAACACCATTTAAGTTTGCAACTTCAAAGTTCAAAAACAAACATGCCAAGGAAATTGGATCCTTTCTGGGAATATGGTGAACTTAAAGCTCCGAATGATAGACTAAACTTGACTTGCAAGTTGTGTGGCCACACTATGTTTGGGGGGGTGTACAGGTTGAAGTATCACCTTGCACAAATCCCTGGAAATGATGTGGGGCCTTATTCAAATACAAATCCTAAACTCATCCAAAGAGCCATGAAAACATTGGAAGTTTTAGACTAAAGTAGAGAGGCCAAAGAAGAAATCAAAAGGCAACTAAAAAAGTCAGCTGAAGCAAGTGGCACTGGTTCTACTGCAACATTAACCAATTTGGTAGCTGCCACATCATTTTTTGTTTCTCGAACCACACCTGGTTCACAGCTATCTATCAGTTCAATGCTAAAAAGAACTGAGAAAGAACAAGTTGACAAGTTGCTAGCAAAATTTCTCCTTTAGAGATATTCCTTTCAGCATTGTAAGGAATAATCCATTTTTCCAACCTGCTGTTGTTGCTATTGCAAGTGTTGGCCCAGGTACAAAATCCCTTCTTATCATGATTTCAGAGGTCGGATTCTTCAAAATGAAAAGCTTGACTGCACCCAAAGATTGGAGGATTTTAGGCATCATGGGCACAAACAAGATGCACTGTTATGTCAGATGGTTGGACTGACCAAAAGGGGAGAACCCTTATAAACTTCTTGGTTAGTTGTCCCAAGAGGACTATGTTTATTAAATCTGTTGATGGATTTGCACAAATCAAAGATGCAAGAACTTTATGTGATTTGCTAGATGTGTTTATTTTGGAGGTGGACGCAGAAAATGTTGTCCAAGTCATAACGGGCAATGCTGCAAATTATGTTGTTGCTGACAGGATGCTTATGGACAGGCATCCTACTTTATTTTGGACACCTTGTGCTTCATACTGTATTGATTTGATGTTGGAGGAAATAGGGAAAATTCCCTTTGTCAAAAATATTGTTGATTCATCCAAAAGCATTCCAAAATTTATATATAACCATACATTTGTGCTTAGCTTGATGAGAAGATTCACCAACAACAAAGAGTTGGTGCGCCTCACCATTACATGGTTTGCCACCAGTTTCATATCTCTCTAATCTCTCTTGAATTCTATGTGGGATGTGAAGAGAATGTTTTTTTCAGAGGAGTGGCGTGCTTTGCCAACGAGCCGCAAACCAGAGGGAGAGGCCGTATGCAGACTAGTTTCATACTAGGAAGATTTCTGGGCGGGAGTGCAGGAGGTGTGCGCCGTTACTGAACCTTTGGTAAATGTTCTTCGGTTGGTTGATGGTGAGAAGCTCGCAATGGGCTATTTGTATGAGGCCATGGATAGGGCCAAAGAAGCCATTCGGGCCTACTATGATGATAAGGGAGATGATGGGTTTTAGAGACAACTCCTCCTATGGGGAGTGATTGATGAGCGATGGAACAACACACTCCATCGTCCCATTCATGCTGCTGAGCTTTTCCTGAACCCCGCATTTTCTTACGCATATGGGTTTGTATTTGATGCTGAGATCATGGATGGATTCTTATCCTGTGTCTAGAAGATGGTGTGATCTCCAGAACAACGTATAGAGATCTCTAAAGAAATTGAGACATATAGGATGGCAGGTGGCACATTTGGCTTTGAGATGGCTGTCATTGATAGGACGATTAAAATGCCAGGTATTTTTTAGTTTGTAACTTTGTGTCAAATTTCATTGTCTCTTCAAATTCCATTTTTTTCTTATGTTCATTTAAAATTTTATTTGTAATTTTGTAGTAGATGCAAGGTGGAGAATGTTATGGTGGCAGGGTACCCCTTGTGCAAAAGCTTGCCATTCGTATCCTCAGCCAAACATGTAGCTCCTCAGGATGTGAGCGCAACTGGAATGTATTTGAAAAAATACACAATAAGAAGCGCAACAGGTTAACACTTAAACATTTAAAATATTGCAAATTTTCAAATAAATTTTGAATTCATTAAACAATATTTTTTTTTATAATTATTAATTATTATTTCATGATCTTTGTAAAGGTTGGAGTCCCAACGACTTAATGACATGGTCTACGTCTACTACAATCTTCGATTGTGGGTGAGGCAACTTGAGAGGACACATGATGTGGAGGCCATCTCATTGGGTTAGATTGACACTACTGCTGCATGGAGGGTTGAGGCTGAGAGGCCTCTCATGGAGTCTGCTGATGATTGGTTAGTGCATGATGTAGTGGAGGGGGAGGAGGCGGAGGAGGAGGAACAGGAGGAGGAGGTGACACCACCTTCCTGGGCTACCCCTGCCACCAGTAGAGGACGTGGTCTACCTCCTATAGTTCCTACTTCTAGTTCTTCAGCTTCTAGAGCACATCAGATTCCATTGCCATCTCCACCAGCACGACCACCAGCATCTACATCTAGAGGGAAAGGGAAAGCTGTGGTATTTTCTCGCAAGAGGGGAAGAGGAAATCAATAGGATTAGACTTTAGTTATTTTCTTTATTTTATTGTATATGACATTATGACGTGATGAGATACATTATTATATTTTTTGTTGATAATTTGAGGCTGAGTTGGGACTCAGGAGTCAAGACTTACTATTCAGGACATGATTCAATGTTATGTGTGATTTTAGCACTAGAAATGATTTTAAACATCTTATATATTAGTTCTTTTATCATATTTATGTGTCAATGTATTTATTTTATGTTGTAGATGGTTTAGATATTAAAAAAATTGAAAAAAAAATGAATATTTTTGTATCGAATGATTATTTCCCGATAATTACGATATTTTTTTTTTTTTTTTTTTTTTTTTAGATTTTTTCCTCGCACCGATATTATCCCGATAACGATTAATGCAACATTGGTGTACGCTGTTTCAGTAATTTACTTCAATGTTTCAAGAAGAAATCTGAAATAAGCTTGTAATGTAATTTACAATCTAGGTGAAGTAGATTTAGTTGGTTGCAGTAGTATTCCTGAGATTGTTAGATCTAGGAATTTTCACAGACATCATCCATAGTTTGCTGTTTATGCATCTTTTCAACCATAAAACTACACTAAAAACCCCTAATCCTTGGTGTCTATTTGAAGGCCTTGTTCTGTTTGTTGATTATTTATCAAAAGGCCTTTTCGCTTAGCTGTCATAGGACATCGTTTACCCTCCACCAGTACTTGATCCCTCCTTATAGGCCTTATATATATCACCTTGAGGCATCATCATTGAATATCCTTTAGGTGAGTTTAGGGAAGCCTCCCTTGTGGTCAAATACCACTAAACAGCAGGAGAAAGGTTGTTGAGGTGGCAACGACAACCCTTTCTCTTGTTGACATAAGGTCTAGTTCTGCCTAGTGAGGCTTTGCACTAGGCCTGCTAGATTTTGCGGCAACATAGACGATGTTGTTGCCTTCAATCATGGACAACTCTACTCATATTTTCACTTTGTTGCCTCTTGCATGTGTTCAAATTTCTTAGGTACAATTGCAATTCAAGTGGTTTATGCTTCTGAATCATTTCACATTGAAATTACCTTTGCTGTGAGCTACACATAGGCTGAAAATATGTGGCATGAGGTATTGAACGATGTTTATTTTAATTTACTCTGTTGATCTTGGATGGTTCCATCTTATTGTAACTTGGAAGCCAGTTGGAATGGTGGCAGAAAATACTGCGTAATTTAAACAAGTGCAGTGATTTTTGCATGTGTAGAATACCAAAGGAGATTTTTTTTTGTATTTGGGAAGCTTGGTTTCTGAGTTTAAGTGCAATGATGTTAATTTGAGGTATGTTCTATGCTTAGAGCAATTTATTTTAATTTTCATAGTTAGCTCAATATATTTTCCAGATTAGCAATCAGATCACCATTAAAGTAAACTGCAGATAGAACATAAACATAAATCGCAAAGACAAGCCAAGACAAGATGACACAAGATGTGGCTCTAGCTAGGGACAAACCCCAATGTGGGGAAACCCTTGATCTATTCTTCTTATATGTTCTTCAATAGTTGAGCAGAGAGAGAGAGAGAGAGATAGTACGTTTACAATAGAAGTTAACACTTTGACTTATCTAGATAAGAGCATAGATCATCTCTAAGAAGATGATATATGAGATCAGTTGAAGACATGTGGCTTCAACTGATTCTCTAAGGTGACTCCTTCACCTATCGTTGTGCTGCATTTCGTCATCGTGCTGCACCTCACCGCGCTGCACCATGCTGCACCCATCATCACTATGCTGCATCTCATCGCACTTGATTAATCATGACTGTACCTATCACTGTACTGCATTATGTGCCATTGCTGCACCATGTTGCCATACTGACCTATGTGTAGGCTGCACCTTGCTTGCTTGTTGTCTATAACATGCTTGTTGTCCTTAACATGCTTGCTGTTGCATGCTAGCTGTCCCTTGCATGCTAGCTGTACCAATACATGCTTGCTACACTAAGTATCATGTTGTTGTCCCAATATTAGTTTGCTATCCCTTTCATGCTTGCTATAACATTGCATGCTTGGTGCACTTGCTGCTAAGTACCATACAATTGTCCCAATGTTAGTTAGCTGTCCCTTGCATGCTACTTTCCTTCGGAGACAGATGCTCCAGCTGAAACCTTGGATAAACACTCCGGTAGCTCCTCAGCTCCAATCTGCCCCACGAAAAAACCCCAGCGTCAGCGTCTAGGGACTGCATCAACCTTTTCTGCCCTCTGCGTCAGCTTTCTCAGCAGTTCCAACAGTTCATGGCAATTCCGGCTGTTCTCGACTGTTCTGGCTTCTGCTCTCTGCGTCAGCTTTCCCAACTGTTCCGATAGTTCCCGACAGTTCCAGTTGTTCCCTACAGTTCTAGCGTTTGCCCTCTGTGTCAACTTTCCTGGCAGTTCCAGCTTCTGCCCTCTGGATTAGGGCAGCGTTATCCCTTAGGATATCTCCTCCTACTAAAACCCAAAGACAAGTAGAGAGGCAGAGATCCCAAGTGTGTTGAAATGACTTGAAGGCCACCTCTATTTATACTAAAACGTTGATCACATGTGGGGTTTATTTGGTTGCTAACCGACCTTGACGAATTGTCTCATAACACAAATAAATTCATATCTCCATGAATACTTATCGGAATCAAATGATCTTTAGATCAATCCTACACCTCTCAATGAGAGGGATCTAAGAACAATATCAACTTCCATTAATAAGATGACCCACATGGAGTTTGGCCCTAGCTGCCAATTTTAACACTCCCTCTCAACTAGGGAGAACTCCATTCGCTGATCCATATGTCCCACTGTACTATCTCTGCCATCAGTGCCCTGCACTCCTCTGCTGAACCATGAAGAAGAGGAATTGATCGAGAATGTCTCATACCATTCTCTACTAACCTGAAGTCAGTTTCATCTGAAGAGAGTGTATCACATCACTCTTACTGGTCCGAAGTCAATTTTATTGATCCTAGATCAATATCACAAGAGAGTGTCTCAAACCACTCATATTGATCTCAGATCAGTTTCATTGATCTTAGATGAATGGAGGTTATCCTAGCATAGGGAGTACGGTAGATACAACGATGCGTCCATCGATAGTACTACTATGGTCCCTAACCCCATTTCCTTGCTCATTGATCAGATGAGAGGTACTCCCCATGTGTCCCAGACTGCATGGGTAGGATGCCTCGATAGGAGAACTAATCATCCTGTCTATAGGAGAGCGAATCATCCTGCCCCACAGTCGCCACGGGAGAACTAATCATCCCGGCCCACAGGAGAACTAATCATCCTGTTCCATAGTTGCCGCGGGAGAACTAATCATCCCGACCCACAAGAGAACTAATCATCCTGTTTCACAGTTGCCACAGGAGAACTAATCATCCCGGCCCACAGGAGAACTAATCATTCTGTTCCACAGTTGCCATGAGAGAACTAATCATCCTGGCCCACAGGAGAACTAATCATCCTGTTCCACAGTCACCACAGGGTATCACAGGGGAAGGTTGAACCTGTCATCCTGTACATAGCACACCACCAGGGGAGGGTGAGTTGCCCTGTGGTTGTATGTTGCTCCAGTAAGTACCCCAAGCCCCCCAGAGCTCCCAGAGCTCAATGCATGCAACATGCAGGACCCTTATAAGAAGGTCTCTCAACGACTCCAAGTCGTTTGGGAAAGTCACAGATTTGACCTCTCCTCGGGGCTTTGACAAAATGTATGCGATCTGTACATCAGTCTCAATGCGATGGAGCCTCCTCGCTCATCGACTTACCATATCCCAGATAAGGCAGTATCTGATGTCTGTCTGTTGGAACAATCATCAAATATGGGATTCCTCAATAATCAAATCCCCCCTCTGGTTGTCACAAAGAATCACAGTGGTATTCATCATGTGTACAAACAACTCACTTAAGAGCTTCTGCAACCATGCAGCTTCACACGTGATCATACTCGTAGCTGTGTATTCGGTCTCGGCGGTGCTTATAGCTATTGACTTCTGCTTCTTGCTCATCCATGATATCGAAGCAGAATCCAAAGAGAACCAACATTGAGAAGTGCTCTAATGATCCTCCACACTGCCAGCCCAGTCAACATTCGAATTATCATGTAGTTTCATATTTTCGGTAGTGTATCTCAATCCATGAGAGATTGTGCCCCGAAGATATCTCAGAAAATTCTTGGCACCAATCTAGTGAGGCTCAACCAAATATGAGCTCACCATGCTAACTGAAAAACATATATCCGGACAGTTCACCAAGAACATCAATGCAAATGAGTTTATGAAACTCAGAGGCATTTCCCAAATCTCGTCCGGCATCATCACCATATAACTTCTAAAAGTTAAGATCCTCGAGGTAGTCACGGGCTTGCAGTTTACCATTCCACATCCGGGATCCAACTCCCTCTTACTTCTGCAAGTGAGAGGGTCTGCACCTGTTTGAAATAGGTCATCCTCAGAAGGTGCTGGTATGAGAGGTCTTTCATGCACAACCTTCAAACAATGGTTTGGATCGTCTTCACTCTTAGTGAATCTCAGCTTCATTTGACAACTATCAATCCTCTCATGCTACGCCTGGGGAGTTTTGCTTCAAGCCATAGAGGGCTTTCTTCCACCTGCATACGTGAGATTCCTGATCATCAATCTCAAACCTCTCGTGTTGTTCCAAACCTGTGGACCTGCTACATGAGGGGAATGGTCCCCTTGTAAGATTTTCCTTCGGTACATCTCAGACATGTACTTTCATACTCTTCTTGAATTCAGGCATCCCTATCACCATCTGACTCACATCGGGTAGGGCCCCATAGGTAGACCTCCGGTATTATAGATGCGATATGTCAATTGACATGATCCCCAATAGACCATCCTGCCACTTGAACAAATTGCCAACCGTGAACCCATGAGAAAAAGCATCTTTGAAAATTCTATTTTTTAACACGTACCTTTCCCTTGATGAATTCCACCTTGAAACCTTTGACTTCCATTTCCAAGATGGACACTAGGTTCTTCTTGCAATTAGGTACATAAAACAGATTCTTGTAAATGAATAGAGTTACCCTCATTCAATTGAGGGGTAACATTCCCTACACCCTTTCTAGGAGAGGTGGCATCGACTCCAAGTATAATCCCACAGTTGTTTCCGTCTCTACCAAATTCGAGAGAACACCCTTCTATCCGATGAGGCGCCTTGAAGCACTATGATCAATAAGCCAGATTCCCAAAGAATTTGAAGGAGAGTGCCAATACAAGATACTGCTTCTTTATCTTATCAGAAACAACATTTGATTCTTCATACTTAGGGTTCCTTGTTTTCTCTGAAGAGACGGTCGTTTCCTTGATGACCTGCATGACCTGATATTCTTTTGATCATTGAAGATGTCCCTAGAATGATTGTTATCTTCATCAAGAGATGTGTCTCTGCCATTCAGACACTCCTTCACATAATGGCCCAACTTATTGCAACCAAGGCATCTTCCTTTCCTTCCACCCTTAGATCCTGACTTCCCAATGAAGTGATCTTTAGGTAGGCCATTAGGAACTTCTGCTTTGCCATTCTGATAATATTCTCTGCTTCGATTTCACCCTTGATGAATTTGAAGAGGGATGAGGAATCCATTGATCATTTTTTCCTTTCCCAACTGTCTTCGGTGATTGCTCTTTCACTCTTGCCTTGGCATTTCCTTCACCTTAGCTCTGATACCATGTTAATTTTAGGTATGTTCTATGCTTAGAGCAATTTATTTCAATTTTCACAGTTAGCTCAATATCTTTTCCAGATTAGCAATCACATCAGCATTAAAGTAAACTACAGATAGAACATAAACATAAATCGCAGAAGACAGGCCAAGACAAGAGGACACAAGATGTGCCGCTAGCCAGGGACAAACCCCAATGTGGGGAAACCCTTGATCAATTCTTCTTATATGTTTTTCAATAGTTCAACAGAGAGAGAGAGAGAGTACGTTTACAACAGAAGTCAACACTTTGACTTATCTAGATAAGAGCATAGATCATCTCTAAGAAGATGATACATGAGATCAGTTGAAGACATGCGGCTTCAACTGATTCTCCAAGGTGTCTCCTTCACCTATCGTTGTGCTGTATTTCATCATCATGTTGCACCTCACCGCGCTGCACCATGCTGCACCCATCATCACTATGCTGCATCTCATCATGCTTGATTAATCATGACTGTACCCATCACTGCACTGCATTATGTGCCATTGCTGCACCATGTTGCCATATTGACCTATGTGTAGGTTGCACCTTGCTTGCTTGTTGTCCCTAGCATGCTTGTTGTCCTTAACATTCTTGCTGTTGCATGCTTGCTGTCCCTTGCATGCTAGCTGTACCAATACATGCTTGCTGCACTAAGTATCATGTTGTTGTCCCAATATTATTTTTCTCTCATGCTTTCTATAACATTGCATGCTTGGTGTACTTGCTGCTAAGTACCATATAGTTGCCCCAATGTTAGTTAGTTGTCCCTTGCATGCTACTCTCCTTCGGAGATAGATGCTTCGGCTGAAACCCCGAATAAACACTCTGGCAGCTCCTCAGCTCCAATCTGCCCCACGAAAGACCCCAGCGTCAACATCTAGGGACTGCGTCAGCCTTTTTTGCCCTCTACGTTAGCTTTCTCGGCAGTTCCGACTATTCTCGCAGTTTCGGCTTTTGCCCTCTGCGTCAGCTTTCCCGGCAGTTCCCGACCCGGCTGTTCCGGCTTTTGCCTTTGCGTCAGCTTTCCCGACTGTTCTGGCAGTTCCCGACTGTTCCGGTTGTTCCTGGCAGTTCTGGCTTTTCCCCTCTGCGTCAGCTTTCCTGGCAGTTCTGGCTTCTGCCCTCTGGATTAGGGCAGCGTTATCCCTTAGGATCTCTCCTAGTAAAACCCAAAGACAAGTAGAGAAGAAGAGATCCCAAGTGTGTTGAAATGACTTGAAGACCACATCTATTTATACTAAAACGTTGATCACATGTGGGGTTTATTTGGTTGTTGGCCGACCTTGACGAATTGCCCCATAACACAAATAAATTCATATCTCCATGAATACTTATCGGAATCAGATGATCTTTAGATCAATCCTACACCTTTCGATGAGAGGGATCCAAGAAAAATATCAGCTTCCATTAATAAGATGACCCACATGGAGTTTGGGCCTAGTTGCCAATTTTAACAAATGATTTGTATCTTATGATTATCCAAGTAAAATATGTTGGTTTGAGGGTATTTTGGGCTAATTCAGTGTACTCTTTGATTATAATATGTCATTTAGCAGTTATCTGGATGAAAGCAATGGGAATATCCTCTTTAATGATCAGGTAACCATGAAATAATTGTTGTATATGTGATGCTATTCCATTGTTTTACCATTTGACTTGGATGACACTCTTGAAGGATCTTGTTTTCCTGTTGTTGTCTTTCGTTGAGTGCATCCTAAAGGTTAATGTTAAACATTAAAAAGTATCCATCTCTTTACTGTTTTACAGTTTCAACTTCCATATGCTATATGTTTTTTCCCTTGTAGGTGCTAAATTGCAACATTAATGCTTTCATACAAATACCTTATTGGCCATGTGACTTTAGAGCCAAGACTTCATGCATTGGCAAGACAAAATCTTTTTCCTCACATTTATCTGGATTAAATCATTTGTAGGATGAATTACTTGGCCTTGCAGAGGATGGAAATGAAGATCCAGCTTTCAAGAATACAGGCTTGGACATGGATGTCCTTTATCGACTTGGGGAGACATCTCAGGTGAATATTTGATGCTTCGTATTTATTTTGATCTTTAATATTCAGGATTAGGTGAACTGCATGTTTTTTATTGGGGTCTGTTTTTGTTGCTTTTTCCACGTTGCCAATGTCTCCTACATTTGAGTACGACAAACAGTCCATTTGCTTCAGTACTTGTCCACTTTTATTGTTAATGTTAGAAGAATTACTCATCGGTTGGAAGTATCTAGAAACAATAGAAGTTACTATGCCTTTTGTGTAAATTGTTCAACAGCAATTTGGTCACTGCTGTTTTCTTGATTCTGAAACGTGTTAGGATATGAACCCTGGGACCATTGGGTCAATATATTTTTTAAGATGCAAGTGAATTCTCAATTTCAAATGTTATCTTCTTGTAGAATAAAATTTCCCACAGACTTGAAACCTGATGAGTCCACTTGTGAGATGTGAAGGAAAACACTTTTGGTTGATAGCCTCTTAGCACCTGGGACTGTCCCTTGAAATTTTGGTTTTAATGTTGGGATCAACAATGCTATCTTTAGTAGGTGCATGCATGGCATGCACTCCATGCATGCGAGCGTTGGAGCTTTTCTTTGTGGATCATGGATGCATGTAATACTTTCAGTGGACTTTTCAGGTGCATGTAAAACTTCATGCATGGGTACATGTGTGATTTAGTGTCATGCAGGGCTTTAGAGAGTTTCTTGGTTGCATTGAAGGTCACAAGTGTGTTTTCATGCAGAGCATTAATACGTCCTAATTGCATGTGAAGTTTCATGTACAGTTTGATATTTTTGTGCAGCGAACCTTGGGATCAGATACCATCCCATAATGACAAGTATGGAGCCCTCCAATTACCTCGCCATCAAAATAAAAGTTACATTTGTAGGAAAATGCGGGATTGAGGAAAGTCAGAAGTGTCGCTGCATGAATGGGTTGACGGAGCATCCCTTTCCACCGACTATTAATCAACTCTCATAACATCTTGTGTTTATTAAACTCAGGGGTACCATTGTCCACATAATAAGCTCGAACAGTCTCTTTGGTCGTATGCATGGCCTCATACAAATAAGCTATTGCAGGCTTATCACTATCTACCAATCTCAAAACCTTTACTAAAGGTTCACTGACTGAGCACACTTCTTCTACTCCTTGCCAAAAGGAGTCAGTGTACACCAATTTAGCAATGGCTCTCCCATCTGTTGAAATTCTATAGCATGTGCAGTCGAATACAATTTTCTGATCTGATAATCACTTCCTAATGAATTTCAAACAATATTTTCTATGCCACTGTTATCATTGAATAATTACACCCAAAAAAGTTTCAACTGTAAATGCAGCATAAACAATGAAGATCATAGAAAGATAGCCATGCACAATAGACAATTTTTTTACCCTGGGAAACCCAATCCGGGAGAAAACCCAAGAACTTTTCTTAAGGAGGAATTGTCTTTTCAGCAAGGTTTACAAATAAGAATTTGTCATTGGCATTGTTTAAAGCATCTTGTATTGAGTCACCCATGGCATCATGTTTATCTTAGTTGAGACAGAGACTGGACAAGAGGATGCTGCTTCAAGAATCTCTTGCTCGCTGTAGGTGGAATCTTTACTGTAGGTAAGCTCAAGTAGCCATATTCAATTGGGCCATCAATGCCAACGACATCTCAACAATCTCCCCCTTTGTCATTGATGGCAATACACCTGTCATTACTCCCCCTTTCACATCAATGGCAAATGCGGTGCTCCTCTGTCTGCATCTTTTCATGACCTGTTAGGTACTCCCCTTATCGCCATTATCTCCTTTTTGCCAATATCACTGCTGTCTTGGTACATTGCAATATACATCTCAACGATGGTATTTCTTTTGTGGCAAATTCAATATTCTGATCAGCAGTTCAGATTACAAGATTTCTGTCACCTACTCCCCCTGACAATGATGCTTTCTTAGCTGATCCTCTTGTTATGTTTTCCTTTATCTTCATGCTCCCCCTATCTTCATGCTTCTCTGTCAGTTTCTCATGCTACTCTGTCAGTTTCTCATGCTACTCGCCGTCTTTTTAGGGATTGTTCTCTAAATAGATGATAGGTCCATTCTTTTGTGATGAACTGCCATAGAGAGTATCATAGGGCAGAAGCAACTTAATGTCCTTTCCATCACTGCTGCCAGATCACAATCTTTTACCCATGACTTTAAAGCTTGCATGGCTGAAACCATCTTCATAAAGTCTGTTCAAATAGTTGTAACAAGAGTTCCAAAGTACACATCCAGATATGAGACTTGCTCATAAAAACTGTGACAGGGTTCTAGAAAGGATGAACGTTCTACGAGTATATCATTTTAGCAGAGATCAACAAGTTGCTAGCACTTGCTCAGTATCAAAGGGATGAAAAGTAACAACTTGGTTGTAGTTCAGGTCTTGAGAACGAGCTTGGATGGGTGAGCAAAGAAACTTGATTCTGACAAAAGCATGAATCATAAACTGATTTATGTGACATTCTAGTTTCCCAGCCAAGAAAAAAATAGGAGCAGCTAGAAAGTGTTGTACAGTTTCAAAATTGTCATCCAAAATGTCAAGATAAACTTCCACCAAGAACTTGTGCTATCTGCAATGTTTCATCCAATGATGCTTTTATTCCATGAGGGTAGTCAACATGGTACTGCTTCAATTCTTAACATTGTTTAGAAGATGACTTGAATGAGGCAGACAGGATCTGGCAAATATATTAACAGAATAATGAAAGTGACACCCATCTGTTTATAACAGTCTGAAGAGTAGTTTTTAAGGTTCTTATGCTGCAAATCTTGAGGAAGAATCGTCCTTGGAGCACTCAATTCAAGACCAAGTCATGTTCTTTTTCTGGTTCAACATGCTTCCTTCTCCAAACCTTTGTGACTCTTTTTCCGTGCTTGGTTGATAATTCTTCAGAGTGTCTAGGAACCCAGTTTAAGTTACAGTCACGATAGCTGTGGATTAAATGCGGTCTTTTCATTGTCCTCTTCCTTTACTAGCTGTGACTGTAACTTAAACTGTGTTCCTAGACAATCCAAAATCTGTGTGAAGTAGAACAAGGGAGCTACTTGCAGCCTAGAGATAGGAGTAAGTAACAGGCATGAGGTGATCTAACTGGTGCAGAGTTCTAACACAGAATAATTCATGGAGCATATTGGGTAGCAGATAAAACATGGAGTTACCTTGTTCGTCATCACATTATCGATTGGTATTTTAGGTTGATGAGGTCTTTTCCCAGGGTTTCATCTCCTAAAGGTAACCTCAGATTGGACATGTAGCGGTAGTTAGATTAGCAGGATTCTATCATAGTAGGCAAAAGGGAGAAATTTGGGGCCTATGTTGATACTTCAAGAGTCAAGGGACATGATAGAAGTCCTCTCCAGATTGAGACATATGGAGCATATAGCAGCATGTGGCAGCATGTACATCCCTTGGATGATGATCTAACTAGTGTATTGTGCTCATAGAAATCCTCACTTGTCAACCGTCCCTTATTGAGCAGCATGATGTTGTTTATCACAGCAAACCTTCTAGTTGCATCTGGGATATCAGAGCATCCTTGCTTAATTTTGAGGGTGTTGATTTCTGGTAGCATCGGATGTGCTCTAAGTCTCAAAATTAGCAGGGAGGCTAGGACACATGTATTTCACAATACTAAGAAATCATTTTGGGAAATTCCACCCGGAGACAATTTTATTAAAAATAATTAATTATTTTTAATGGGTGCCTAAGTCTAAACTTAGGAAATTAAAATAATTAAAGGGTATTGATCAAGCTGAGGGTGAAACTTCTAGAAGAAGACGGAGATCGAGTCTAAATAATTTGAGCCATTGATTAGAATCTAATCTGGGTCGTTGATTATTCAACTGGAGGATTATAAGGACTTCGATGGACATTTGGAAAACACATTGCGTGAGAGATCAAGAGATCGAATTTTTCAGAGGCAGTGTAGCAGTTGCTAGAGAATCGATTGAAGTGATTTCTTGCAGTGAGGGGCATGGATAGTTCCAGTTGGATAGTTTCTTGATCCAGTAATACATCGCAGAGGAGGCAGAGACAGATCCAGATGAGGCAACACAGAGGTCACGCTGGGCAGCGTAGGTTGGCGCAGAAGTAGCGTAGAGCTTGAGAGGAGATCCGTATTTTGCTTAAGAAGTCGAGTTTTGGAGCTAGAGGCCGGGGTGTGAGACTGGGAGGGCAGAAGTCCAAGTTCCAGAAGCAAAAAGATCAACCAAAAGGAGTAACGTAGGCCCCAGAAGGAGTGACACAAAACAACGTAGTGATTGCGTTGAAACTGCGTAGAGGATGCGAGGGGCTAGCCATTCAGTGGTTGGATCAGTCAAGATCACTAGTGATAGTGTGAGGTATATATCACTCATCTCTCTGTTAGTCTGATTCTCTATATTGGATAGCCATTAAGGCATCCAAGGATTGTATTCAGAAAACTACTGCTTAATAATACAAACCCTCAGCTACTGCACTGGTTTTCCCACATTGGATTTTTTTTTTTCGGGGACATTTGTCCAAAAATAATAGTGTAATGTGTTGTGTATTTCTTTCTTGCTCAGTTTCTTGTTTTTGCATAAAATTTTAGTTGGTGAAGGCTGCAATGTATTAGTTTCGGTATTTGCTGTAGAATGCAGTAAATAATTTGTTCAGTAATTTAACAAATAGAAGGAACTTAATTAGTTGCTGCTGTAGAAACTTGGGCCTTCCAAATTTTCACATGGTATCAGAGCTGCAGGCGAATTAAGAGAGCAGAGCCGGAAAAGCCCAGCGCTGAACTGAAGGAGGGTTGAAGTGCTGCATAGGCAACAAATTGAATCCCTAGAGGGATTGCACGCAGTCCAGGCTAGGAGGGCAAAATTTTCGAGGAAGGTCTTTTTCTGAGTGAGTCGACAGAGAGGTAAGATTTCCATATCGAAGTTTGCCAATGTCAGAGGGAGCAGTGCAAAAACATTAGCGCAGAGCAAGTTTTCTGGTGAGATGCAATTTTCTGCAACAGTTACTGGGGCAGAAAAGCGTCAGAAGGAAGAGAGAGACATTGTTGAGAGAATTCTTCCTCAGAGAACTTCCAACCAAGAAGTCCGAATTCTTATTTGCTTAGCAGTAGCAGGGAGCAGCAGATCTACTAACTCCAGTAGGGAGTGCGTAGGCCAACCCAACAACAACGCAGAGGAGAGAGGAGGCAGTTCGACATTTCATTAGTAGAGATGGCAATTCATGGGTTGTGAGATCAGGATCGGTTGGAGGGTGCATCCAAGTGATCTCGAAGGCAAGGGTCTCATGCCTTCTGGATGAACACGATCTCAAAACCTATGTCGACAGTGTGGTAGCTGTACCCGTGGATTCAGATATGCTCAAGAAGTACAAGGATGAAATGGCGGAGGCTAAACGATTGATCCTTGACGAAGTGAGAGATCATGTAGTATTTCACATTGCCGGCAAGGACACTGCCCGACAAATGTGGGAAGCATTGGCCATGCTATACGAAGGATCTTCCGTGCAGCGGAAGATGTACTTGGAGTAGAAGATGAGATCCATAGAGATGCAAAAGGGGGAATGCATTGATCCATTCCTAACGAAGCTTCAAGAAATCCGAGATTCGTTGGCAGTTGTGGGGTCAACACCTCAGCCTACCGAAATGGTGAGGCTAGCCCTGAATTCAGTCTAAGAAGAATGGCAAGTGTTTGTCCAGAGTATCCTAGGCAGAGAGAGATATCCGGATTGGGAAGGAATGTGGGCCGCTCTTCAGCAGGAAGAGATGAGGAGAGACTTGGTCAAGTGCAAACTTGATAGCAGCAACAACATTGGGACAAAGCCCAAGGAGGATGAAGATAATGCAACCCTTGCATCTAAGGGGTAGTAGGAGCAGTGGAAGAAGAAGAAAGATGTTTTGAAGAACAAGTGCTTCCGGTGTGGTGAACTTGGTCACTATGCTATGCAGTGTCCTCTCAAGAAGAAGGACAAGGACGAGAAGCATGATTCGAAGGCTGCATCCGCAAAGATCGAGGAGTTTGCCATGGTTGCCCAGATACCTCCGGGGGAGAGGTGGGGTGATCTAGTACTGTAGTTCGAAAGAACTACAGATGGGTAGGATCCTTGAGGAGTCCACGTCTTGGATCAATACCTTGCTAGAAGAGCCCATATCAGAAGTAGCAGGATGGACCAGGATCAGTTGATGCAGAGGAGTGCTAGAGTGATAGTTGTAGTGGCTAGGAGCGCCAGAGACTGAGCAACACAGAGTAGAGTTGGCAACAATGCAGTTGGCACAGTGCAAAGTCAGTAGCAATACAAAGGCTTCAGAGGGCTAGCGCAGAGACTAGCAGCAGTCAGAACTCCAACAATAGATGCATCATGTTGAACACTTGTTCACTAATTTTGGATGATTTTCCGTTGCTAATGTAGTAGCAGCAACAATTGGAGAAGGTTGCAGTGCAAATGTGGTATTGACAGTGGCAGTGGTAGTAGCAACACAAATGCATAACTTAGGAGGGTTGCAGTACAGATGCAGTGTTGGCAGTGACAAGGTTAGCAGCAGTACAAATGCAGTGTTGGCAGTGGCAGGGTCAACATCCATATCGATGCAACATTTGCGCAGTAGTTGGTGGGCAGTAATGTCAGACATCAACATCACAGTGGGAGATGTTACAGAGTCAAAGTGATGCTTCAACAGGTTGCATTACTAGAGCACATTGCTCGCTAAGAGGGAGTATTGATTTTTGGTAGCATCGGGTGTGCTCTAAGCCTCAAAATTTGCAGGGAGGCTAGGACACATGTATTCCACAATACTCAGAAGGTGTTTTGGGAAATTCCACCTGGAGATAGTTTTATTAAAATAATTAATTACTTTTAATGGGTGGTTAAGTCTAAACTTAGGAAATTAAAATAATTAAAGGGTATTAACTAAACCGAGGGTGAAACTTCTAGAAGAAGAAAAAGATCGAGTCCAAATAATCCAAGCCTTTGATTAGAATCTAATCTGGGCCATTGATTACTCAATTGGAGGATTATAAGAAGGACTTCGATGGGCATTTGGAAAACATATCATGTGAGGGATCAAGAGATCGAATTTCTGAGAGAGGGCAGCGCAACAACTGCTAGAAAATCGATTGAAGTGATTTCTTGCAGTGAGGGGCATGGATAGTTCCGGTTGGAGAGTTTCCGGATTCGGGAATACATCGCAGAGCTAAGTTGTGTGAAACGCCAAAACATTTTAGAGTTTCCGAAATAGGAATGTTTAGAAATGTCACCTCCAAAAAATGGAAACGTCGACTGAAACTTCAGCCGAAACATCATATATGTATATATATAAATAAATAAGTGAATAACACATTATCTTGCAAAAAAAGGGAATAAGACCGATAGATGACAATTTAGAAGGAAAAACAAGTCTATATTAACTCTCATAGATGATTACATGATGGTTGAGTTTCAACCGAGTTTCGACCAAGTTTTAGAGTTTCGGGTATGGGTATGGCCCGAAATGCCAGGTTCCTAGAAGTTTTGTGCAACATAGTCGCAGAGGAGGCAGAGAGAGATCAAAAAGAGGTAGCGTAGAGGCATGCTGGGCAGCGTAGGTTGACGCAGAAGCAATGCAGAGCCTGAGAGGAGATCTGTATTTTGCTGGAGAAGTCGAGTTCTGGAGCGAGAGGCCGGGGTATGAGACCAGGAGGGCAAAAGTCGAAGTTCCAGAAGCAAAACGATCAACCAGAAGAAGTGACGCAGGCCCCAGAAGGAGTGATGTAGAACAACGCAGTGACTGCGCAGAATTGTGTAGAGGCTGCTAGGGGCTAGTCATTCAATGGTTGGATCAGTCAGGATCACCAGTGATAGTTTGAGGTATATCTCACTCATCTCTTTGTCAGTCAGATTCTCTGATAGCCAGTAAGGCATCCAAAGATTGTATTTAGAAAACTATTGCTTAATAATACAAACCCTTAGCTGCTGCACCGGTTTTCCCGCATTGGATTTTTTTCGGGGACATTTGTCCAAAAAAACAGTGTAATGTATTGTGTATTTCTTTCTTGTTCAGTTTCTTGTTTCCACATATAATTTTAATTCGAGAAGGCTATAGTGTATTAGTTTTTGTATTTGTTGTAGGAATGCAGTAAATAATTTGTTCAGTAATTTAACAAATAGAAGGAACTTAATCAATTGCTGCAGTAGAAATTTGGGCCTTCCAAATTTTCACAGAGGGATGGTGCAGAGTATGCTGTAGAAGGGGATCATGAGGAGCTATACTCAATAGGAATTTTTGGGGAGCATGACCTACATCTTTATGATATGGCAGAGTGTGGTAGGATTGGGATGATACCACAATTGTGTAAGGAAGCATTTTCCAGACTGGTGTGGGATCCTGTAATTGCTTGTGGTCAAGCAATTTCGGGAAGGGAGGACTATAATATCCCCTTTTTCGGGTATTGGGAATGACGACTAACTTAGTAGCCTAGCCCTTCCAATAAGCTACATATTAAAAAATAATGATGAAATATCGGGGAATCTGTTTTTTAAAAAGTGATTAAAGAAAAAGAATATTATAAGTCACTTTATTAAAAGAGGAAAATGACCCATCGTATTTCGTTAGCCATCTCAATAAAAGGCAAGGAGGAACTCATTCAGGGGTGTGATTGGATATTTGGTGAATTGTTTCTCTTGGGCTCTTGGAGCTTTATGTGAGGGTTTGCAACCCTAAGTTCAGATATTTTTCAGGGGTGAAGCTATCCTCCCTAGGGATCAAAACTTGTTTTGATGGTGAACATAGTATTCATTAGGCTGGCTGGTTTGAACCGCTAATAGGTCAAACTGGCGAGTTCATTAGGCTGGCTGGGTTGAACTGCTAATAGGTCAAACTGGCGGGTTCATTAGGCTTAGGGGTCAACTCGACCAATGAACCTAGTTCAGGCCTAGGTAGACCTTGGCTTGGTACCAAACCGGCTGATTCAACCATAAATCAGCCGGTTCCATCATAAACCGCTCGGGTCATTACCAACACGATTGCGGACCTCATGTGCAGTTGTTTTGGGCATGCATGGGTGGTTTTGAGGTAAACTAGGGGTTGTTTCTCTCCATAAACAACCCCTCCAAGCCTTTAAAAACATTCTTCCCCTCTCATTTGCTTCACACATTTCATTTGAAATTTTTGTGAGCTTCATTGTGAGCTTGGAGAGTGCTGAGTTTTCGCTGGAGTAGTGTACCAACTGAGAGTTTGGGTTGTGCTTGTCATCTTCGAGCTGCTTTGGAGCTGTCTAGTGGAGTTGGCATCTTCAAGAGGAGGCTAAGATAGCTAGTTTTCATTTCTAGGTAAGGATTTTCACTTGAAAAAATCCATATTTCATTGCTGTCCATGTATTTGATTTTTTGTGTTCTTTCAAATTTCAACTTTTAGTTTTCAAGTCTTAAATTTCAACATGTTTGCCCCATTTATTTTTTCCAAATTTATTTTAGATATTCCATTTTATTTGGCTGCAATATTTTTTTGTTTTTTTGTTTTTTGTTATCTAAATTTGCAAATTTCAAATATGTCATTAGCCACCATGCCTCCAAAAACCAAGGATACTACATGGGCTTATTGTGATATGATTGATGGCAAAATGATCTACAAATATTGCCAAAAATCTGTTGGAGGAGGGTGTACTAATAGGTTGAAATAACACTTGGATGGGATAGGAGCCCAAGTAAAGCCATGTAAAATACCAAATGCAGTGATAGGGCATATTAGGGCAGAATACCTTGAGAAGTTTGAGGAGAATAACGCTAAGGATAAGGCTATCCAAGAAGAAATTGCAAGGAAGAAGGAAATTTTACAGGCCATGAGAGCTAGTGGGTATGAAGATTTTGAGATTCAAGACTCCTCTTCTATCCCTTCCACCAATGTCCATGGCCCCTTCCACTATGTTCCTCTTGCTCTTGGGTCTTATAATCAAGGTAAACATTCTAAAGGTTAAAAGAGGATGAACATTAGGAGTTATTTCTCAATTTCCCCTGCCACTTGCCTCTGCTAACGCCATTTCTTCCCAACCAAGTCTAACTCAACCCGCTTTGGATAACGATTGAAAAGAACAATGCAAAGAAGCCTCTTTTCAATACATTGCTAGATGGTGGTGTGATGCAGATATCGCCTTCAATGCTGCCTGCTCACCTTATTACCAAGCTATGTGGGACTCTGCTATATCTGTAGGAAAGGGCTTCAAAGGCTCTAGTGTGCATGACTTGAGGGGAAGTCTTTTGCAAAATGAGATTTTTTGCATTGACAAATATTTGACTGAGTATAGAGAGTCATGGGCCAAAACAGGCTGTTCCATCATGTCAAATGGATGGACTTATGGAAAGAACCACACTATCATTAATTTCCTTGTTTCTTGCCCTCAAGGAACGATGTTTTTGAAATCACTTGATGCATTTGATAAGGTGAAGGATGCAAACCTTCTATTTGAGTTTTTAGATGAGACGATTAAGGCAGTGGAGGAGGAGAATGTTGTGTAGGTCATCACAAATAATGCCTCAAACTATGATCTTGCTAGAAAGTGTTGGAATTTGGTTGTCATTGATGTCAACCCAAGCAGTAGCTACTAGAAGCCCCACTTTCGTTGAGGAAATTGATTGACAAGATCAGAATGGTTGGGCTCAGGACCTTCTTTGTTTGATTCTCCTTGTCGTGCCAATTCCAACAATATGTGGCATACCTCGTAACTCCTCACGGTTGAGGAGATATGCTTGATCAAAGGTTATACCCCGAACGTGTGGCCAAAGTCCCCAAAATGAGATGATGAAGGTAGCTTAATGATTGGCTAAATATTTGATTAAATCATGAGGGTCTTATCAACTCTTCAAAGAAGAATGTTCCTAACCCAAATCAAATGGACAAGAAGGATTATTATTAAAGAAATTAATTAAATTTTTGGAGGTTAATTTGGCTTGCAAAGGAGGTTAAGTCAGTCTTAAATATTGGCTCCAAAATTTTAAAATTTTAAAATTCAAATTTTGAATTATGTTAGGTCGACTCCATGAGTTTAGGCCATGTCGGTCCCTCTAGAAGCCCCCCTCTATCACTATAAATCAAGGACTCGTTTCCTCATATCATCAATTTTTTCATGCAGAAACCTTTGGTATTCTTTCTGAGGCCAGGGCAGAATGTCTATCCTAAGAGCAGGCTGAAGTTTAGAGAAGTTTTGGGCTATAAATGTTTAAGTGTTGGTTCATCACAGGGGTTTTGAGGATCTTCTGAGGCCATTTGACGCTCTTGAGGCAGATCTGGAAACAGTTTTTGTGGCAGTTTATGTGTTACTTCGCACTACTGAGGCCCTGTCTAAGGCCTAATCTCGGACCCCACCTTGTGGCATTGTTTTAGAAGCTTACTCGACCCTCTTTAGGGTGACTCTTGCAACATTCAAAGGTGGCGTCTCTGTATCAGTTCAAACCTTCATTGGACACTTCTTTGTTGGTTATCTGACGGCATTTGAAAGGCATCTTTCAATGAAGGAAATTTGTTGGATTGGGTTAATTTTTGCACTTTTCTGTGGTGATCTGTGACCAGTCCCGAGGCCTTCTTTGTGGACTGTTGTAGGATCAATTGTGGGTCTGGTTAAGCTCTATCTAAGGGTCTTATTCGCAGAACAAAGGCCTTCATTCAGCCCTATTCCTGGCAGAGTTTTTGGCCATCTAAATCAAACATCATGAAGTCAAAATTTCGGTCTTCTTGACACAAATCTCTGTGACATCTCTTTAGACCTTTTTACTGAGGCTTATGAAGATAAATCAAGTTCTGAGTTGAGATCTCTTTGGGCAGTCTTTAAAGCAAATTCTGAAGCATTCCTTGGCCATTCTTTACAGAGGCTTGTGACCTTATTTCGGCCTTAAAAAATTTGTTTGCACTAGCAAAGGGCATATTTTGGTGGTCTGTTTTCTTGGCATTTTCCATGGAGGATATTTGTTGGATCAGATCCCAGTGTTGATCAATCCAACACAGGTTCTGAATCCTATCTAGGGCTTGGTCTGAGGTTTGTCGGAAGCTGACCGTGGATCCATTTTACAATCATTCAAGGGCACTTGGCATCTAATTCTGTGGCATTGTTTTGAAGCAGTCTAACTGGCACACCATTTCAAAATATTTGCAACAGTGTTAAGGCCTATCATCTGAGGCTTATTCGCATTCTTTTGGGCTTATAGAAGGATTGGACTGAGATCTATGACCTGTGCCAAATCTTGCTGAGCTGTATCTAGATCTTTCCGGGGCTTACTCAAAGTACTGCTATCATACCTCAACTAATTTTGAAGCAAAATTTGACTGAGAAGATGGGACAAAACTCTTAATATCATTAATACTATCTTCAGTGAATTTCAGGAAGTTTGTAATCAGATGCATAGTCTCGAAAGGGTAAAGGCATATTCAGGGGACAACACTTGGTAGTTAGTGGCACACTTCACATCAACAGTCTTGAGGTATGAAACATGGATTGTAAATGATTCAATTTATGTTTGAGTTGTTATCGAAGTAAGAGTTGGCAATAACAAGGAGTAGTTTTGAAGTTTGGCACATCATTGTACATCTGGAGCGTACATTAGCAACAAGGGAATTTCACTGAATAACTTTGTAAGTGGGTCATTGTCCCTGGTATGGGAGCCCACAAATTGTTTCTCTATTTTTTATATTTTTTTAAGGGTGGTTGGGTGGTGCAAGGTAGGAGAGTGAAGTCTTGTTTAGGTTGAAGCCTAAAAATACTTCAGGGTGGCAGGGTGGTGCTAGGGCAATTTGGAGCTTGCAGGGTGTTGAAGCATCCTTTCAATGGAGCTGATAAAACTAGGGCAATGGATCCTTCCAGTTGCAGTTGGTATAAACTAGGGCATAGGAGCACTCTTTCAGGAGTTGGAGCTTCCTGATATATTGAATGCTTTTTTAGAGTTCTAGGAAGTTGGAGCTTCCCTTTCAGTTGGAGCTAAGAAACCTTGTACTCATGTATTATATTAGAATAGTGTTTGGTGGTTTTTCTCCCAGAAGGGTTTCCACCTAAAAATTTCTTATGTACTGCTCTTGTGATGTGTTGATGATTTATGTTTGCTTTGATGCTTTGAAATTTAATAATTAACTAAGTGTAAGTGAAATACTGATTCACCCACCTCTTAGTATTTCCAACAGAAAGATGCTGGAGTCCAAATATAGGACCATATTTTGGACTCCATGGGCTGCCTATTGCATAGACCTCATGCTTGAGGACATAGGAAAAGTGTAGTGGGTAAAGAACATTGTAGAGCATGCCAAGTGCATCAAAAAATACATCTACAACCACTCGCGGGTATTAAGCCTAATGAGGAAAAACGCTGGGGACAAGGAGTTTGTTAGGCTTGCAATTACAAGATTTGCAATTGAATTTTTTATGTTGCAATCTCTCAATTCTCAACAACAAAACTTGAATAAAATGTTTTCTTCTGAAGAATGGAAATCATCTCAATGGGCTCATAGACAATATGGCAAAGACACCAAAAATAAAGTTATTGACAAGTCTTTTTGGAAAATGTCTGCAGTATTTGTGAAAATTGGCGACCCCTTGTTAAGGTGTTGCGGATAGTGGATGGGGAAAAATTGGCCATGGGCTACATCTATGACTCATGACGCTATGGATTAGGCAAAGGAGCAAATACAGGCAACCTACAATGATAAAGTAGGTAATTATGGGCATATTTGGAAGATCATTGATAATAGATGGAACAATCAACTCCATCATCCTATACATGTAGTCGAGTATTTCTTGAAACCAAAGTACCATTATAAAGTTCAGCTAGGAGAACAACACATTGGGGAGGTCAAAGATGGGTTGTATGATTCCTTGGGGTGCATGGTCCCTGAGCATTATGACCTGTTGGAAATACATAAATAGCTTAGTCTTTTCACTAAGGTTGTAATTACTGTTACCACACAATCTAGCAAGGCCCTAAGGAAGGGAAAACCTAAGAGACAACTACTAGACTATTTAACAACAATGGGACAGTGTTAGCCTAGTCAAAGTCCCATGCTCTTTATGGATTTTCATCGATGGGAGGAGTCCTCATAGGAAGGGAATCACTAAGTATGAATAGATCAATGATTTAGGTATAGCGTGATTCCACAAGGCCCATTCACGGAGTGACATAACAATAGCTCAATACTTCTAGGGAGCTAAACACTCTCTGAGAAAGGCCTAGGAGGAGATCAAGACCTAGGGTTGCAGGCATGACAATAGTACTAGGTATTCCTAAGGTCAAGACTTTAAGAGATGAGGTCGGACATCCCAAAGAAGCTTTATGTGATGATTTAACATGTCGAAAAGGCTCTTCACTCTCTTTGAGAGACTTAAGAATGACTTGCGCTAGACCTAGGGTTGTATGAATAATCGTGGGAAGAAATGCTTCCAAGGTATTCACTAGGTCAAGGCAAGGGAGAAGAAATGACTTCTTATGGTTTATTCCAATGGATATTAACTTCATACAACCCTCAAAGAAGTCCCCAAGGTGAGAGAGAAATACTTAGGTTTTTCCTCTTAGAGTAACACCTAGGGCAAGAGATTTTACGGATGAACTCGGGCCAATGCCCACCAAACTTAGAGCACAGGTAGCCTAAACCTTAAGCTTGATGTTTGGACCCTTAGATTCCCAAAAAATCACCTCCCTAAAATTTTGCTGCAAGCCCTAAATTTCCACCCTACCTTTAGGAGAGTGAAATTTAGGAGGAGAAAATGTGGAGAAAGGGAAGTTTGATCTCCAAAAGATTGGGGCTAGTGCCTAGTCCTTTGGGCTCATGGAGTCTTAGATGTGTTAGATTGGCCAAATCTGCCCCCAAGGAGGTCAAAAGTTGATGCCCTAGCTACCAACCTTCAACAATTACGTACTATTAGAATATGGAGCTTCATAAAGAAAATTAATATTTCATCACTAGGAACATTCATTGCATGTTATATCATGAGTAACATATGCAAGAGCCAACCAAATAGCATCCATTTTTTTTTTCTTCAACAAATTAGGGCACAATGGCATTTACATTAGTTGCAACAATTACATACATTAGACATTTTCAAAGAAATATTTCATCAACAAAAGAACTTACAAGATAATCATGCAATATGTCCATCCATATTCAAGAAGTAGCTCTAAGACAAGATAAAAATTCGGCCCCAAAGATCATAGTGCATCCAAGATACTCCAATAGCTTCCAAAGAAAAAGTGTGAGTTCTTTTACAAGGGAATAATCCAAGTGATGATGATGATGAGTCCTCACAAATGAGACTCGCTTCTATTTAGGAGTCCCTCTAAATCGTATTAGCTTAATGAGCCCCCAAAATTATAAAATAATGTGCTAAAAGCAAGTCTTGGTCACAAGCCGACCAAGTAGCTGTTTAGTCAATTTAGTGTTCTTAAATTGATGTCATTAATTGTCAACACGGGGCTCGTAAGCTGATGAAGTGAAGGTGTACTATATGTACTTAAGCAACCTCTTAAAGCTTTTTGTCGTTTGGGGGTGTTGTTTGTAGTTAATTTAACTTCCTAAGATGGAGTGATGTATTTATAAACAGATGAGTGATGGTGTGTGTAAGGTGAATTCTAGATGAGTGAAAGTGTGTGGTTTAGTGGTTTCTAACTACTTGCTGAAAAGGAAAACTTGAAGGAAATAAATGAATTAAAATGAACTGAAAGCAAAGAACCACTTTCTAATGGCATTAGACACCATTCATGCTGCTGCAAAATAAAAGGTAAGAAAATCACTTAAAAGACCAATGATAATGTTTATCTCTTCCTAACTCTCTGCCTCTAACACATAGTACTGTGTAAGACACGATTAGGAAGTAGCTAAAGATAAGTCTAAGAAATGATAAAAATGAGAAAAAATCTACTTTAAAGACTAGTTATAATGTTTTGCTCTTTCTAACTCTCTGCCTCTAGCACATAGTATTGTGTAAAGCACGATTAGAAAGTAGTGAAAGAGTAGTCTAGAAAGTACCCAAAGTCAGCTGCAAGTTATTAGTATTTGATCTCAAAAAGATAAACAATTTATAATAAAGAGACCATTCATATGTTAGCAGGCAGATTTGAGAAATAAAGCTAAAAATCAGCTAAGAAAATAAAATAAAGGCAGCAACTTTGAATCTGTCAACTGAAACTACCACTAGATATAAAGCAAATACATAAACACAAGCAATCCCGGGTTAAAAACCTGCAAAAGAACAATGCTGATCAGCTTAAAATAAAGGCTGGAAATGAAATAATATGCAAATGAATTATGCTGTACATGTATCAAGAAAAAGAAATGCTGAATGAAAATAAGGAAATGCTGAACATAAAATACTATACAAGGCTAACATGAACAGGGGCCCTCCATTCACAAAACCCAAAGAAGACTCAAGGTATTGAAAACTTCAGAACAACACTGCTTCTATTACTCCATGTGCAGAAATTACAGTCAAGAGTGCTAGAACAACACTATTAAAACAGAGTCTGGGAATGCACTAAAATTATAACAGGTTCATAAAACACAGCAATTAAAAAAGTTATATAAGCGTACGCAGACGCAAGTTTTATAGGCATCTGAAAGATATCCTAATGCGTATAGCTAAAACTGAAAAATAACTAACTGTCATGCGTATTTAAGGTTCAATTAACACATCATAAGCCTGCGTGGATGAGCTGGAGGTTCTGGTCATTATGGGCATTGAATCCAGAGTTGGATTATGTCCCCCACAACCTGCGTAACATGGACAAGTCACCGTTTGAACTAACGTGACCCAACAGCTTACGCATCACCGTTAAGCTGCCTTTGTTGACCGTAACTTGACCCTTGTTGACCGGAGGTACAAATGACGTGGATGGCTGAACAAATAGCACAGGAACCTCGAGCACCTTGATTCCTAAGTGCCCATGTGGTTCATTTGGCAAAATGACACGTGGAACCTTGAGATTAACAAAAAGGCTGCGGGATCATCAGATGGCTGCGGAATCAGCAGATGGCTGCGGAATGCCTGTAAATATGTCAAAATCTAAACAAAACAGTCACACAT
>APFE031533251.1:233851-256848 GCA_000404065.3 Pinus taeda
CAGTGGAGGAGGAGAATGTTGTGTAGGTCATCACAAATAATGCCTCAAACTATGATCTTGCTAGAAAGTGTTGGAATTTGGTTGTCATTGATGTCAACCCAAGCAGTAGCTACTAGAAGCCCCACTTTCGTTGAGGAAATTGATTGACAAGATCAGAATGGTTGGGCTCAGGACCTTCTTTGTTTGATTCTCCTTGTCGTGCCAATTCCAACAATATGTGGCATACCTCGTAACTCCTCACGGTTGAGGAGATATGCTTGATCAAAGGTTATACCCCGAACGTGTGGCCAAAGTCCCCAAAATGAGATGATGAAGGTAGCTTAATGATTGGCTAAATATTTGATTAAATCATGAGGGTCTTATCAACTCTTCAAAGAAGAATGTTCCTAACCCAAATCAAATGGACAAGAAGGATTATTATTAAAGAAATTAATTAAATTTTTGGAGGTTAATTTGGCTTGCAAAGGAGGTTAAGTCAGTCTTAAATATTGGCTCCAAAATTTTAAAATTTTAAAATTCAAATTTTGAATTATGTTAGGTCGACTCCATGAGTTTAGGCCATGTCGGTCCCTCTAGAAGCCCCCCTCTATCACTATAAATCAAGGACTCGTTTCCTCATATCATCAATTTTTTCATGCAGAAACCTTTGGTATTCTTTCTGAGGCCAGGGCAGAATGTCTATCCTAAGAGCAGGCTGAAGTTTAGAGAAGTTTTGGGCTATAAATGTTTAAGTGTTGGTTCATCACAGGGGTTTTGAGGATCTTCTGAGGCCATTTGACGCTCTTGAGGCAGATCTGGAAACAGTTTTTGTGGCAGTTTATGTGTTACTTCGCACTACTGAGGCCCTGTCTAAGGCCTAATCTCGGACCCCACCTTGTGGCATTGTTTTAGAAGCTTACTCGACCCTCTTTAGGGTGACTCTTGCAACATTCAAAGGTGGCGTCTCTGTATCAGTTCAAACCTTCATTGGACACTTCTTTGTTGGTTATCTGACGGCATTTGAAAGGCATCTTTCAATGAAGGAAATTTGTTGGATTGGGTTAATTTTTGCACTTTTCTGTGGTGATCTGTGACCAGTCCCGAGGCCTTCTTTGTGGACTGTTGTAGGATCAATTGTGGGTCTGGTTAAGCTCTATCTAAGGGTCTTATTCGCAGAACAAAGGCCTTCATTCAGCCCTATTCCTGGCAGAGTTTTTGGCCATCTAAATCAAACATCATGAAGTCAAAATTTCGGTCTTCTTGACACAAATCTCTGTGACATCTCTTTAGACCTTTTTACTGAGGCTTATGAAGATAAATCAAGTTCTGAGTTGAGATCTCTTTGGGCAGTCTTTAAAGCAAATTCTGAAGCATTCCTTGGCCATTCTTTACAGAGGCTTGTGACCTTATTTCGGCCTTAAAAAATTTGTTTGCACTAGCAAAGGGCATATTTTGGTGGTCTGTTTTCTTGGCATTTTCCATGGAGGATATTTGTTGGATCAGATCCCAGTGTTGATCAATCCAACACAGGTTCTGAATCCTATCTAGGGCTTGGTCTGAGGTTTGTCGGAAGCTGACCGTGGATCCATTTTACAATCATTCAAGGGCACTTGGCATCTAATTCTGTGGCATTGTTTTGAAGCAGTCTAACTGGCACACCATTTCAAAATATTTGCAACAGTGTTAAGGCCTATCATCTGAGGCTTATTCGCATTCTTTTGGGCTTATAGAAGGATTGGACTGAGATCTATGACCTGTGCCAAATCTTGCTGAGCTGTATCTAGATCTTTCCGGGGCTTACTCAAAGTACTGCTATCATACCTCAACTAATTTTGAAGCAAAATTTGACTGAGAAGATGGGACAAAACTCTTAATATCATTAATACTATCTTCAGTGAATTTCAGGAAGTTTGTAATCAGATGCATAGTCTCGAAAGGGTAAAGGCATATTCAGGGGACAACACTTGGTAGTTAGTGGCACACTTCACATCAACAGTCTTGAGGTATGAAACATGGATTGTAAATGATTCAATTTATGTTTGAGTTGTTATCGAAGTAAGAGTTGGCAATAACAAGGAGTAGTTTTGAAGTTTGGCACATCATTGTACATCTGGAGCGTACATTAGCAACAAGGGAATTTCACTGAATAACTTTGTAAGTGGGTCATTGTCCCTGGTATGGGAGCCCACAAATTGTTTCTCTATTTTTTATATTTTTTTAAGGGTGGTTGGGTGGTGCAAGGTAGGAGAGTGAAGTCTTGTTTAGGTTGAAGCCTAAAAATACTTCAGGGTGGCAGGGTGGTGCTAGGGCAATTTGGAGCTTGCAGGGTGTTGAAGCATCCTTTCAATGGAGCTGATAAAACTAGGGCAATGGATCCTTCCAGTTGCAGTTGGTATAAACTAGGGCATAGGAGCACTCTTTCAGGAGTTGGAGCTTCCTGATATATTGAATGCTTTTTTAGAGTTCTAGGAAGTTGGAGCTTCCCTTTCAGTTGGAGCTAAGAAACCTTGTACTCATGTATTATATTAGAATAGTGTTTGGTGGTTTTTCTCCCAGAAGGGTTTCCACCTAAAAATTTCTTATGTACTGCTCTTGTGATGTGTTGATGATTTATGTTTGCTTTGATGCTTTGAAATTTAATAATTAACTAAGTGTAAGTGAAATACTGATTCACCCACCTCTTAGTATTTCCAACAGAAAGATGCTGGAGTCCAAATATAGGACCATATTTTGGACTCCATGGGCTGCCTATTGCATAGACCTCATGCTTGAGGACATAGGAAAAGTGTAGTGGGTAAAGAACATTGTAGAGCATGCCAAGTGCATCAAAAAATACATCTACAACCACTCGCGGGTATTAAGCCTAATGAGGAAAAACGCTGGGGACAAGGAGTTTGTTAGGCTTGCAATTACAAGATTTGCAATTGAATTTTTTATGTTGCAATCTCTCAATTCTCAACAACAAAACTTGAATAAAATGTTTTCTTCTGAAGAATGGAAATCATCTCAATGGGCTCATAGACAATATGGCAAAGACACCAAAAATAAAGTTATTGACAAGTCTTTTTGGAAAATGTCTGCAGTATTTGTGAAAATTGGCGACCCCTTGTTAAGGTGTTGCGGATAGTGGATGGGGAAAAATTGGCCATGGGCTACATCTATGACTCATGACGCTATGGATTAGGCAAAGGAGCAAATACAGGCAACCTACAATGATAAAGTAGGTAATTATGGGCATATTTGGAAGATCATTGATAATAGATGGAACAATCAACTCCATCATCCTATACATGTAGTCGAGTATTTCTTGAAACCAAAGTACCATTATAAAGTTCAGCTAGGAGAACAACACATTGGGGAGGTCAAAGATGGGTTGTATGATTCCTTGGGGTGCATGGTCCCTGAGCATTATGACCTGTTGGAAATACATAAATAGCTTAGTCTTTTCACTAAGGTTGTAATTACTGTTACCACACAATCTAGCAAGGCCCTAAGGAAGGGAAAACCTAAGAGACAACTACTAGACTATTTAACAACAATGGGACAGTGTTAGCCTAGTCAAAGTCCCATGCTCTTTATGGATTTTCATCGATGGGAGGAGTCCTCATAGGAAGGGAATCACTAAGTATGAATAGATCAATGATTTAGGTATAGCGTGATTCCACAAGGCCCATTCACGGAGTGACATAACAATAGCTCAATACTTCTAGGGAGCTAAACACTCTCTGAGAAAGGCCTAGGAGGAGATCAAGACCTAGGGTTGCAGGCATGACAATAGTACTAGGTATTCCTAAGGTCAAGACTTTAAGAGATGAGGTCGGACATCCCAAAGAAGCTTTATGTGATGATTTAACATGTCGAAAAGGCTCTTCACTCTCTTTGAGAGACTTAAGAATGACTTGCGCTAGACCTAGGGTTGTATGAATAATCGTGGGAAGAAATGCTTCCAAGGTATTCACTAGGTCAAGGCAAGGGAGAAGAAATGACTTCTTATGGTTTATTCCAATGGATATTAACTTCATACAACCCTCAAAGAAGTCCCCAAGGTGAGAGAGAAATACTTAGGTTTTTCCTCTTAGAGTAACACCTAGGGCAAGAGATTTTACGGATGAACTCGGGCCAATGCCCACCAAACTTAGAGCACAGGTAGCCTAAACCTTAAGCTTGATGTTTGGACCCTTAGATTCCCAAAAAATCACCTCCCTAAAATTTTGCTGCAAGCCCTAAATTTCCACCCTACCTTTAGGAGAGTGAAATTTAGGAGGAGAAAATGTGGAGAAAGGGAAGTTTGATCTCCAAAAGATTGGGGCTAGTGCCTAGTCCTTTGGGCTCATGGAGTCTTAGATGTGTTAGATTGGCCAAATCTGCCCCCAAGGAGGTCAAAAGTTGATGCCCTAGCTACCAACCTTCAACAATTACGTACTATTAGAATATGGAGCTTCATAAAGAAAATTAATATTTCATCACTAGGAACATTCATTGCATGTTATATCATGAGTAACATATGCAAGAGCCAACCAAATAGCATCCATTTTTTTTTTCTTCAACAAATTAGGGCACAATGGCATTTACATTAGTTGCAACAATTACATACATTAGACATTTTCAAAGAAATATTTCATCAACAAAAGAACTTACAAGATAATCATGCAATATGTCCATCCATATTCAAGAAGTAGCTCTAAGACAAGATAAAAATTCGGCCCCAAAGATCATAGTGCATCCAAGATACTCCAATAGCTTCCAAAGAAAAAGTGTGAGTTCTTTTACAAGGGAATAATCCAAGTGATGATGATGATGAGTCCTCACAAATGAGACTCGCTTCTATTTAGGAGTCCCTCTAAATCGTATTAGCTTAATGAGCCCCCAAAATTATAAAATAATGTGCTAAAAGCAAGTCTTGGTCACAAGCCGACCAAGTAGCTATCACAAATCATGGATTAGCCATCCTAATCCATATGCAAGCTTAGTTGATGATGTCATGATGAAGTAGGGCTGTTGGAGGACCACGTTGAGTCCTCTAAATTCCACGATAAGAGAGAGGGCTTCAATAAAGATGAATTAGGGGATGCCCCCTAATTTTCCATGCTAGTCATCATGTGGTGTCCCATATGTTGATTTTTGGGTAGTATCAGATGTGCTCTAGCTTCGAAATTTTGTGGAGGGGCTAGAACACATGAGATATACAAGTCCCATAAATCGTTTGGTGAAATCCCACATGGATTTATTTTATTAAAATAAATAATATTTTTAATGGGGTTCCTAAGTCTAAACTTACGAAAATTAAAATATTAATGGGTATTAATGAAAATATGGGTGAGAAACTTTTAAGAGATGAGGATCAAGTCTAATTTAATCTTAGCCGTTGATTAGAGACTTAATCTCGGCTATTGATTTATCATCAAGAAAAGTATAAATGGAGGCTTGGGGTCAGTTAGAGAAGACACAAAGAGATTGAGGAAATCGATTTTCTGAGGTGAGAAGTTCTCAGGAGGGAAATCGATTGGGGAGATCTTGCAGCTAAGGGGCAGTGATAGTTCGGGAATACAAACGAAGAGGCAGAGAGAAATTTGTGGTGGAGGTAGCACATTAGTTGGGAGAGCTAACGCTGGGCTAGTTTGGGCCCACGCAACCTTGACGCAGAGACAGGGGGACCAGCGTAGAGGAAGAGCTGCCTTCCATGCAGAAAGTCGGGGAGCTGCCAGAAACTGCTGGAACAGCCGGGAAAGCTGACGCAGTGGGTAGAAGTGTTGGTGTAGAGCCTTAGAGAGCTCCACATAGGTCCACGCAGTTACTGCAAAGGGGCAACGCTGTTGTAGCCGGGGCCAGCGAGTTTTACTGCCGTATTTTGCTGGGTGAAGTGAGGTAAAACTCACTCAGGTTCTCCGTAGCTGAGTAGATCTAGTGCTGAGTAGCAACAAAGAGAGATTAGAGAGGGGTGGTTCGATAGTGGTTGGCAGAAGGATTTCTGTGAAGGAAATCAAAGTTTAGAGGGAGCTTGTTCCTTAGAGGATTTCTAGCGCCAAAGAAATCCAGATCCGTGTTTTGCTGGGGCAGTAATGAAAGAGGGAGAAGAGAACCTGTTTGACACTCATTTGTGCGGAGATGGCTGTTAATGGATTGAGGGACCAGGATAGGTTGGATGTAGATATAACATCCAACTTTGTCATTTGGAAGGTCAGGATCTTGCCAGTTTTGGACAAAAATCGCATCAAGGATTATGCCTTGAAGACGATTGCTGTTCCGGTTGACGCTGATCCTCTTAAGAAGTATGAGGAGGCTCAGGAAAAAGCGAAGTGCATGATCTTAGACAGGGTCAAGGATCATGTGATCCCACATATTACTCAGAAGGACACAACAAGGGAAATGTGGGAGGCCTTGACCACTTTGTACGAGGGAATTTCCGTTCAATGGAAGATGCTTCTTGAGAGTCCACTGAGACAGTATCAACTACCAAGGGGAGAAGAAATCGATCCCTTCCTTCTCAGGTTGCAAGGGATCCGAGACCAGCTAACTTCCGTAAGGTCTACACCGGATCCTGAATTCATTGTCAGGACTGCCCTGAATGCAGTCACTAAAGATTGGGAAACCTTTGACTAGAGCATCTTGGGCAGGGCTTCTCTCCCGAGTTGGGAGGAGATGTGGGCAACTCTTCGACAGGAAGAGATCAGACAGTGGACCAAGGCGGGAAGCAACAACAAAGGGATCATAGTCAAGGAGGAAGAGGAAGATGCAACTCTCGCATCAGCAGGACAACAAGGGCAACAAAAGAGGAAAAAGAAAGATATATCCAAAGTCAGATGCTTCAGATGTGGAGAACTGGGTCATTTTGCCACTTAGTGCCCTTGGAAGAAGGGCAAGGAAGAGAAGTCTGACTCAAAGGCTGCTCCAAGGAAAGCTGACAAAGAGGATGATGATGAGGATTGCGCCATGAGTGGTCATGCACCTCTATAGACGAGGTTGGGCGATATTGAGTTGTAGTCAGGAGGACTACAGAGAGGGCAGGATCCTTGAGGTGCCCAAACTCTTGGATCACATACGGCTACGGGAGCCCTTAATGACAGTAGCAGAATGACGGGAGTCAGCTGGTGCGAGGGATGATGGAGCGACAGTGGTAGAGCTAGAGTGCCGAAGTCTGAAGCAGCGTAGTAGAGTGTTGAGCAGTTCAGGAGGCACAAAGCAGATACAACAACAACGCAGTAGCATCAGAGGGTCAGCACAGATTAGTAGCAGAGGTAGCTTCAGCATCACGGGGCATCTAGATTGACCAACATGACAACTTTTGGGTGGTTTTTCAGTTGCTTACTTATTAGCAACTGAGTTGCAGTGGCAGTGCTATGGGCAACATGATGCAGCATATTGAGATGGAGTTGCAGTACAGATGTAGCAGTGACAGTGGCAGTGTCATGGGCAGCAGTATAGAGTGCAACAACTTAGTGGATGCAGGGCAACAGGTCAAGCATCAACAACAAAGAGGACCGATGCCATGGATCAGTGTGATACTTCTGTTGGGAAGTATTGCGAGAGCACATTCCTTGCTGAGAGGGAGTGTTGATTTTTGGGTAGCATCGAATGAGCTCTAGCTTCGAAATTTTGTGGAGGGGCTAGAACACATGAGATCTTCAAGACCCATAAATCGTTTGGTGAAATCCCACCCAGATTGTATTTTATTAAAATAATTAATATTTTTAATGGGGTTCCTAAGTCTAAACTTAGGAAAATTAAATTATTAGTGGGTATTAATGAAATATGAGTGAGAACTTCCAAGGGACGATGATCAAGTCTAATTTAATCTTAGCAGTTGATTAGAGACTTAATCTCGACCATTGTTTTATCAATAGGAAAAGTATAAATGGAGGCTTGGGTTCAGTTGGAGAGGACACACAGAGAGATTGAGGAAATCGATTTTTTGAGTTGAGAAGTTCTCAGGAGGGAAAGCGATTGGGGAGATCTTGCAGCTGAGGGGTAGTGATACTTCGGGAATACAAACAGAGAGGCGAAGAGAAACTTGTGGAGGCAACGTAGTAGTCGGGAGAGTTGATGTTGGGCCAGTCTGAGCCCATGTAGCCTTGACGCAGAGCTAGGAGGGCCAACGCAGAGGAAGAGATGCCTTCCACGCAGAAAGCCGGGGAACAACCAGAACAACCAGGAAAGCTGACACAGTGGAAAGAAGTGTTGACACAAAGCTGACGCAGTGGAAAGAAGCGTTGACACAAAGCTGACGCAGAGCCTCAGAGACCTCCACACAGGCCCACACAGTTACTATGAAGGAGCAACACAGTTGTAGCTGGGGCTAGCCAGTTTTGCTGTTGGATTAGCGAGATTCTGCCAGGTGAAGTGAGGTAAAACTCACTCAGTTTCACTGCCATGGTATTTCTCTTTCACTGGTTTGCCGGGAGGGAAACCAACATTTGTGTTCAGAACTTCTGCTTAATAATAGAAAACCCTCAGAGTTGTTGCATCGGTTTTCTCGCATTGAGTTTTTCCGGGGACGTTTAGTCCAAAAATAAGTGTGTCCTTTGTATGGTTGTCTCATTTATTTTTCAGTACTTGATCTTTATAGTGGTGTAGGCTGTAGTGTATTTACATTAATATTTTCTGTACATTTATGAAAATAACTTGTTAAATGATGAATACATTGTACAAGTAGGTAATGTAAATTAGTTTTCTGCAGTAGGATTACTAGTTTGTTCAATTCTGAAATTTTCACACCATAGTGGGTTTGGGGCACTAACGCTTGTCTCTTGGGTCTCCTGATGAAAGATAAGCCTGGAGACTGCTCCAAATGAGGGCTCTGATGATGGTGTTTTCCCTCCCAAGTCTTAAGCATGGGACAAACCTCCTATGAGCTTGGATCAACTGCCTTGATCTTGCTATGCTGGCTGGGTCATGTTGGTCCAAGTGCATTATGTCGTGAATAATGTGGGGCAATGAACAAACTGCTGAAGGTGCCTATGGCATGAAATGATTCTCTAACACATGATGGGGTCCAAGGGCTCTCAACACATCCCCTATAAATATCAATATGATCCTCTGGTGGGCTTGGGCCCGAGTTAAGTTGCCCAACCCATGATGAAACTGCTTGCCAATTACTTATTAAATACAATGCGCTCCCCTATAAATGTAAATATGATCCATTGGTGGCCTTGGGCCTTAGTTAAGTTTCCCAACCCATGATGAAACCACCTGCCAATTACTTATAAGATCTAATTCGCTTCCTGACCATCAGGTACAATAATTCATTAGTGCATCTAAGTGAAACAAGCTTGTTAATCAAGGGCACTTTGAGATTTCATAAGGGGCTTCCCATCCAAATTTGGGGATTTAAGCTTGTAATAGTGTTACCTCCCTAGGTAGGAGTGGCTAATAAACAACCTTATTAGGTTTTCCTAGCCCCTAAAGGGAAAGCTGTGTCCAAGATGCATCCTTCAATTGATAGGGGTCATGTGAACAATGATGAGATGGATAAGGATGTAGGGGTATCAAAGCCAAATGCCATGGGTTCTGTTGCCGCTCAAGCTAGCAGGGGACCTAAGGGGAATCTCTAAAAGACAAATGCTAGGCTAAGGGAAACAAATGGAGACTTAGCCCACTGTCACCTCAACTAAGGCTCCCTTCTATTTACGGACTGTCACCGATGGGAGGAGATCCAATATGTATTGGAGTCACTAATGAATGATAAGTCAATGTATATAAGTGACCCAAATTAACCCTTTCCCAGATGAGTTTGAAATATGGAGCTTGCTTGCTCACTAAGCAAGGTAGTATAGATTCCTGGGAAAGGGAGAGAGGATTTTGGGGGTTAGGTGTATGGGAATAGGCTTCGTGATGCAAGGCTAGCCTGCAAAACCCATAATCTCTAAACACCATGCATATAAACATGCATCTCAACATTTGCCCAAATCAAAATCTCAATGTCTGGCAAATTCCACACACTACCGTTTACATGCGGAAGCCTTTCAACATATGGTTCGAATCATTCACCATTTATTCCACATTTTAATTAAATACCATTCATATATGCAATTATCTCAATCCCAATCCACTCACCTTCAGGGCGTTAATTTGAAATGTCACCCTACATAAATCTCAACTTTGAGAAAACCCAATAACTCAATTCCATGAAATTACCATGCAATTCATATAACACCCAATCATGCTCTCATAAAGACCCTTTCCAAAGCCTTAATAACATACTTTCATTAAATCCCATTTCCATATTCACATATGCTCTTAATATTGTATTTTAAGATCAAAACAATGTACCCACACTTACCATTCTCCGTGCATTCAATCCAGCGCTGCACCATCTGCGCTCTGCCAGTTTTTATATATACATTGGCCAGTTACAAAGCCATTCCTCATCGACTCCACCTACACTCAAGTCGAAGTTCATTTGATCCTTTGCTTCGAAACCTCTGTAATTAAACAATTAGACATACATTTGCCTTGAACACGGAACCAAACTGTTTTTAATCAGCCAGATTCAATATTCATTTAGACTCTGACAAATGCAGATTTGCCGCATAAAATATTCCATTCACAATTCGATTCATGCACAGACTCGTACATGCTGGTTTTAGTGCCAGCGCTCCTGACTTATACAATCTACCATCGTTCCGCCCTTACACTACACATAGACCTGCAAATTAACACCATTCTGTTCCAATCTTCTTCACGCAGAACAATTACACTGAAAAACCTTCAATCAATCGCTACATAGTGCCTTTCCAATAAACAAAACCCACATAGCATGTCAGATCAGATGTGTTCTATAGACAATTGTTGCCTCCAACGCTCTACAGTTTCGATATTCCCCTTATAATCACGTTATTTCAACGCTGCCACTTAATTTAATACAATCCATAGGTAATTGAACCTTTTAAAAAAACAAACAGAAGTTCCGGGCTTTTGGAAAAGGCGCAAAACTTAATCACTGCCAGTCGCTTTCTCCACGTCTCGTTGTACTCCGTTTGCACACATTTGACTCTACGTCCTTTCAAACTCTTGCACGCAGAACCTGTCACTCAATAACTATGAACTGATTCAATCAAATCGATACAAAAAAAGCCTTGCACTGCTTTTCCACCGTGCTAGCAATTCAATTCAATGCTGTCCATACCAACGTGATTCATACATGTAGCAGAATCAAAACACATTCATTTTCTATTAGTGCCCAACATAATTCATAACGGAGATGAGAATCGAACATTCCAAGGATCAATACAGTAAATAACATGCCTTTCAGCTATGCGCACAATCTCAACAACTTCAATGGTATCGATCCAATCATGAACAAGACTAATTTATCAATCATACAATATACAATTCACCCAAGAATTTTAAAACCAAAATTCTTCATTAATAAAACCAAATGTAAACAATTTCAAAACCTCTTAGTCCATGGCCAGATTTTCAAGATCTGTGGCCCTTTACAGTTGCCGAAGGCTCCCAAGAGGAAACCCTCTCACTACTCACACTCACACTCTCTCTGCAACTCTTCAAGTGTCTTTTCCTCACAAAAACCACTCATATTTATACACAAATAATGCATTTAATTCACTCCAAAAGTCTCTCCACCCAATCCTCAACTAAATCTATAGTTTAGGTGTGGACTCAACGAAGTCCCATACATAGTATTCCTAATCCCAAATTTGGCTCCTAATCTATTTCTCTCATATCCTTTTAATTAATACAAGAATATTTACAAAATCCTCACTTATATAATTTATCTAACAATAAAATAATAAAAATGTCTCACCCCCTTTATTTACATCATTAAAATGAAAATTGGCCTTGATGCTCCTGCATCACTTCGTGAAGGATTTACCCACACCCTAAAATCCTTGTTAGAATTGGTATCCCAGATGGTTGTTGAAGAATGGTCTTTTGAAGGAGTGGAACCACACGGGGCCAAGTGGACCTGGTTTAGGATATGAGGAAGGAATGTAGCAATCAATCATATTCTTACCCTATACACGGTGGAGAGAGGATCAAAGAAAATATAATTACTCAAAGATGTTGGTTTGACCCTGGGAAGTGCTACCTTGGGGATGGCAGGGCAAGTTTTGGTCTTGGTGCTAGGGCTTGGCTTTTCTCCCAACTCCACCTTCAGAATGTCTTCAAATTTGGAGGGCTAGGGGAAAGGCCAACGTAGGAGACCCTAGGAGATCAAATTTTTTCAGTGGCTAGCTTGTCGGGAAATCGATGCCCTAGGCACCCTAATGTGGCAAGAGTTGGGAGAAGGCATAAGAATAAGAGTTTTGGTGACCACCCTTGGTAGATCAATGCCTTAATCCTTGGGAGAATGGAGTCTGTGTTGATTATGTGTAAGATTTCTTGGTTCCCAGTCAAGGAGGCCTCAAAATTACTTCACAAACCCTCTAGGTCAAGTGAAAGCAAATTGCAGCTTTTATACTTCAAATGCACAAGAGGAATGGTTTATCAAGGTCAGATTTTACCCCTAGGAGATTTCGCTCACACTACATGGTCCATACATGGAGAGAACGTTATAATAGAGACAATCCCACAATATTAAGCAATAATTTGCATGCAACAATTAGCCCTAAAACAACGAAAATTCCAATCCAACATATATGACAAAAGTAACAAGAATAACATCAAAATTTCGTACTTACATACAGTAGAGTATATCCAACCATTCACGAATGACAATAGAGAAGCTCCAAGAGAAAATAGACCAATAACCATACATCAAAATTCATCCATAAATGCTCCACTTCATCCTCTAGAGAAAGTGTGAAATTCTTTAAGGAAGAGAGAGATCCAATCCAAAGTGATGATGAGAAATCATCTCACCTCACTTGTATTTATACACATATTAGGAGTTTGAATTAGCCTCCTTGGCCTACATAAGCCCAAAAAATAAAATAATGTGCTAATAATACAACTTTTGTTGACAAGCCCACCAAACTAGCTCATAAATGAAAAAAGTAAGCCTCTCAAGAGGTCAAATAATAATCTATGCATGTCATAGGGCCCTTTAAGAGGCCTAATGAGGTCCATGGGTGTGACAATGAAGAATAGGATCCTCAAAAGAAGTGGAAAAGGGGTTGGCCCCTTGTAATAACCTGTGGTGCTCCAAATGACATGTGGGGGCACAACAGTGTCCTCATGGGTCTTCAAACAAATTGAAGATGCTTGTAGGTTGCCTGCAAGGGCTATGATGATAATGTAGGTGATGCTACATAATTGTACAAGTCTTGGATCATCTGCCAAGTGTATGGTGTAGATCTGGGGTCAGCTGGTTATGATGGATCAGGTGCATCCTCCTCGTCCAATAAGTGAACCACGAGCAATCTTTGAATGACTGTGGGGATCCATGAAGTGTAATTTGTTGCTGTGGAGGCCCATGGCTCTCAGCGCTCACCCTATATGCGCCAATGTAGCCATTTGGAGGATTAAGACCCTGTAGGGGGAGACCAAACCCAAATGGAAACCATCTGCAATCGTGTATAAGATCCAATGTGTCCCCTAGCCTTCCAGTACAACAATTCGTTATACAAATAAAGTAAATGAGCTTACCTAATCATAGACCACAGGTGGGGACTTCATAATGGCCTGCCCTTCCATAATAGGTTTCGGGATGTCCCATTGTCTCCTAAAATCCTAATGGGGTTAACCAAGTATCCCATTAGGTGGTTTCTACCTCTAAAGGGGATAATATAGTCAAGGTACATCCGTCAAAAGGTGGTGGCATGTGGTAGGTAGGTGGATGAAGTAGGGGATGAGAAGGGGAAGCCCTGGGACACATGTTGGGGTATGTTGATGCCTCCAAAATCTTAGCACCAACATTGGGGATAACCACCCGGTCCGGACCTTATAACTCCTTTTCCGTTTGGTGTGGTGGCTCCGACTAGATATTATGGGACCAATTTCCCTTAATGAATGGTTTAATGGATGGTTGATTGGTAATGTATAATGGAGAGGGTAAATGCTTTATCCTATGACTCAAAATATACAAATATATTTATATAACCTGGGTATTCTGTAAACAATGCGATTTCTAATTATTTCTAATAGATCAATAGTCATATAGATGAATTACTAATCAATAGAAAGATGCATTCATAGATAATGATTCCTTTGTTTAAGAAATTAAGCAAAGTAATTTATTAATAAAACATTCTTGCCTTCATAACAATATATGTATATATATATTTATATATTATATATATATATGTATATATATATATATATCACTGACATATTATTTTCAAAGGATAACAATTCTAAATCTTCAGAAATGATATGACAAAGAATTATTTGAAAAAGCATACATATATATATCAACAATAGCAAATTTTAAAAGAAATGCTTCATCACATAAGGAAATAAGACAAAAATAGTGATAGGAATACCGCATGCATTTGAATCCTTCCGATGTAAATAATACTCCGATTCCACTTTCTTATTTGAGAAAACTTCCAAGGAAAAGAAGTGCAGGTCTTGAAAAAGCTTCTTTCACAAAAATGTAGAACCTTGATCCACTATTGATAAAAAAGTATTTAGAAGTACAAAAGTGCAACTTCTCAAGTCAAATCTTATACAAATTGAGGACCCTTTCTTAAAAGACATGAAAGGGTTTAAATAATCAAAATAAAAACTAACTGTCAATAAAAATCGCTATGAGCCGTTAAAATTGTAAACATGAAAATTTGGGATTTGATTCATGAAAATAACAATGCGATACCTTTTGAACTAATCCGTTGTATCTACTTGTTCTCTTGTGCTTGCAACTGACAAATTGAGAGCATTGGCTGAATTTCTGGAGGGTGACTCATCCTGGAATGTAGTTGGGCTGTGTATGTAGCATCGGAGAGTTCGGGAACCATGAGATTGACTGCGTTGGAAAGGCATTTCATGGCCATTTGTTGGCTATGCGGCTTGACTAGAAAAAACCAGAATTCATCCCATGTCAAGTTTTGCACCTTACCAATTTGTTCTTCTCTGCTTGCCAGCTCCTGTCTCCATTGATCTTCTAGTGCTTTTGCTTTCGGGAGTTTTCCTGGAGAGCAGTCGGAGATCAAGTTAGCCATATACAAGTTGTCATTTACTAACCCGATTACACCATTCATTGTAGCCCTGGATCTAGAAGTCGCTCTTTCGGCTTTTATTAACTGTGATTCCCACTCTGAAAACAAGATTTCGTTGTGCGATTCTTGTATTTTTGGTAAATTGGCAGCCATGCCTTCTTTGAATTTTGCTAGGAGAGAAAATTTGTTATCTTATCTTTAGCTTTTTCAAACTCTAGCCTGGTGTCAACTGCCTTTTCAATAAGTCAACCAATGATATGTTATGGCAAAGGATGTTTAGCTGCCAAGATAAGGCTTTAGTTACTTCCAGGGCTTCCTTATTGAATTCATCAACCTTTGGATAACCCTTGAATCTTTCTACTTGTAATTGCAGCTGTGCAATTTGTTCTTCTTTAGCCCTCTTTTTCTGCTGTACTGCCGCTTGAAGCTTGCTGAGTTCTTGAGACAACTTTTGTTGTTTCTGGAGAGCTTGCTGATCAATCTTTTGCTTCTCCAGATTCAACTGTTCTTACAGTTGCTCATTTTGCTGTCTTTTCTCTGATAGCTGTTGCTCAAGCTGACTAATCCTTTGCTGTTCTTCTGCTGATTGCCCTTCAAGTTGGGTGACCCTTAGATCCTTTTCCCTGATTAGTTGGCTGACTTCGGAGGCTTTGTCCATTGTTGCGGCTGTATAAGCACCTGCATACTGAGATAATTGGTTAAATCCTCAGAAGGATTGACTTCTGAGTCTTTTCATACCACATTCATCAGTTCGGCATGAGGAGTTGAAAGAGGTCCTTGGTCAATTTTCCTCCTTTTTCTTTGCCTTTTGACCAGAACCCTGTGCTTTGGACTGTAGAATACATCTAGGGGTGGTATTTCTTCTACCTTTAATACAATCTCTTTTGTAGGATTCTCTGGAATTATTTCAATATCCTACTGAATGTTGGGTATGCCGACTGCCCTTTTAATTGGAATATTAGTAACAATAGGCTCCTGTGTTGCAGGCGATTTTGCTGTAGTGAGGCTTTGGGAGTCATTCTGGTTCTTGATCATTTGATCAAACTGCTCCCATTCCTTGATTAAGGTGGCATCAATGTTTACATCAGTCTCTAGGAGCTCAGTGGTCCCTTCATTTGTCTGCTCCTTCTCGGGACTCTTCTCCCTTTTAGGGCTCTTTTCTTTTTTAGGAGTCTTCTCAGTAGTTTGTTCTTCACTGTGGGCTTCTTGCCGCACTATAGGGGTAGTGGCCAATAAATCTAGAGGCAATGTTTGTAACCTCTATGCCCTGAACTGCATAAATTTATCTCTTCCTCCTCCTCCTAATTTGATCTTTGCTAGATGTTTCACCCATGAGAATACTTCAGCCGAAGTGAACAAGTCATCATATTCCTCTGTCTCATGTTCAAATTTGGCAATCTTCACTTGACTGGTGAAGTTGTAATCCACTGCTCTTGGACCATACTGTCTCTTTGGAATGACCGCTAACTTGGAGAATTTTTATCTTCTCTGTTTCTTTCTCAGCATGTTTGAAATCATCTACAGTGTAAGTACCACAACAGAGGGGAAATGGAGGCCACATTTGTTTCTTGGACTCTTTGAGATTCCTTGACATTCTTGTTTCTATTATTTGGTCTGCTATTTCTCTGGCCAATAGCTTATCAAGAATGTATAAGGGGAGAACATGTGGATCTGTGGTGCTGCCAAAAAGTTTGATATAGGTGAACATTTCTTCACCAAACCAACTGCCGATTGATGTCAGGTCAATGTTGGCCTCATCAGATAACTGAGGAGCAGGTTTGTTGAATATGGCCTGATGGACGGGTAAAATAAAACCATGAGAAATTCTATATATATGATCTTTATAATGGGCCTTTCACAAATGCTTATGATAAATGTGAATCGGAGTTGGGCCTTGAAGAGTTCATTTCCAACCTAGGATGGGGTAGTCAGAATTGAAACAGATGGTATCCATGATGTAGGTGCTCATATAGAATGGAGGTATTGTACGTGTAGTTACAAACCTATTTCTTCTATAATCAAGGATCTGGTTGGCCATTTTATCTCATAAAATGGTTGCCCAATCCATGATATAAGAGTGGATTGCTGCTTCCATTAAAGGCACCATTTCTATAGTAAACCTAGCTGAATCAGAGACTCCAAAGAGTCTACATAACTTAGCGCTAGCATAGCAATAAGGAGATGCCAAGGAGTCTATGGAGTACATACCAGAAGATTAATGTTTATGTTTGTTCGAGAAATGTCTCCATTGCCTGATAGGGTCCTACTCTCGTTCTCCTTGGCGAAGGCTTCTAAAAATGCTTTATTGTAATGTTTATGGGGGTCCGGCAATTGATACATTTTCTTGATATCTTCTGCCCTGAATGTCCCGAACATGCTTCCGTTGGCTGTATAGAAGGCCCTGTCAGTTATGTTGATACTTTCTATAACCCATCTCACCATGTCATTGTATGGTAATACTTTCGCTCGGGTTGCTATTCTGTGGAGGAAGGAGTTGGCTAAATCATAAAGAGTATTTTCTGATTTATCAGTTGAACCAGCCGTTGCTCCTCCTTCTTCAACTTCACTTGGATCCTTGGCCTCAAGTAAATTATATATACCCTCCCATGAAGTCTTGCTGAGGCCTGCACAGGTAATATCAGCTATCAGTTCCAGCTTAGCTAGTTCATCTTTTGCCACGACGAGGGCCTTTGCTTTCCGAGCTCTCTTAGACATTTTTGCTGGACTGATGTTTTCAAATTCGCTCTGCAAAATGAAACAGAAGGACGTAATAGTGGAAAAAACTTGTTCAAAGCTAATACACAGCACAAAAGACTAACAACAGTTAAGCGCAAATGGGTGATACAGATTTTTTAATATATTAAGCTACTATGGATGAAATCCTTGAAGGATTCAACCATAACTGCTTTCTTAATGATTTCCCATAACTTCCAGCGTGACACTTTATTGCCGTAATGATATGTCGCATCGCAAATTTATAACGGTCCTTTTTAAAATGAGTATCGTGACTTCCCGATCGGCAATTAGCCATAATCGCATATCGCAGATCGGGAGGTACAAGCGTTATGCTTAAATGTTTCCTTTGCATATTTGCGATTGCGACTAATGGTGAGCTGCCATGGGAAGGCGAGATGCCTTTTTAAAATTAATAAATCGTTTGTTTTTTCTTTATCATTGATTTATAACTTTAACCCGCAAATGTTCGTAATAGCTCATATTTCACCTTTCTCGAAAAGTGTGCTTAATAATGAAATCGCATCGAAAGATTTCAAAGGGGCTTTTGGTATGTGTTTTATGATTTCAGCAATGCGCAATTGCGATCAACTTATCGCATTGGAGGATTTATATGACCACTTGGAAGGGCTTCTTAATAAGTAGTGATATGGGATTTTCCTATGGAGTTATCGCATCGGCGAATGCCAATGGAACACCTTAAGCCCAACATTGAAACAAAGGATTTGCGTGATGCGACATACTCCTTTTATAATTGTTTTACGATAAGGTTTTATTTTAATTTAAATCGGATCGGACCTTATCAAGAGGACTTTCATGGGTTGAATAGATTTTCAAATTGCAATTCTTACTTAACCTATCCTAAAGGTAAAAGACCTATCATAAAATTTTATTTTCAAATGTTTTATTGATTTTATTTATATTTGTAAAAGGGTACCCATTTCTTATTAAAGTTTTTTATGAAAAATTTGGAATGGAGAGGGTTGTTGTATGCACAACAGGGTGCAAGGGTAGCAAATAAAAGGGAAGCCCACACTTGGGTTTATAATGTGTAGGAGGGAACAAATTGTGGTACATGAGGTGCCCTGACCTTGATTTTCCCACCCTTAATTATATGCCTTTTGCCTTTTTATGATTTTATTTAATTAATTGCTTGGGGCTCAAGGGGTTAGAGCACGATGTATAAGATATAGTAGTGAATTCCCCCTTTTAAGCTGGGGTGATTCATCGCGCACCAGGGGTTGGGACAATCATGGGTTCCTATATGATGAAGAAGGCTAATAGAACCTGTAGGAACCAGGGTGATTGCCATGATGGTGGCGTATAGCTCATTTATTGGCTTTTGCCCATGTGCTAAATGTTTTTGTCCCGACCATCTTTTCCATTTTGTGGTACTTTTCCTGTTGAATGTGGCCATATATGGTTTTAACTTTCTTTTCAGGTGCATCAACCTTTGGGCTTAATTCCAGGCCATGACCCAAGGTGTGGGCAAGGGGAAGGGGCAAGCTAACCCTATGTGGACACAATGGAGGGATGTGGACATGATGGATGGGGTAATAATGAATGGAAAGAGGGAAATATAAGCGGATAAGGGAGCAGGACCACACAACTAGAATCGGGGTTTCCCATGAAATACCATCCCTGAAACCAAATGGTCAGTAAAAGAGATTCCATGGGACTAAAATCCAAGGTTAATTCCTAAAATGGGTCTAGGGGATAGAAGCACAGAACTATCCCATCCTTTTCGCCGTATCCCCCCATTAATCCATGCCCAGAAGTGTCCATGATAAGCAAACTATAATACTCAATTTCAAAATGACAAGGCATACCTTTAGATTCAGGATGCCCACATTCAAACATACGATCATGGCACATGGGCGAGGGACCACATGGCTGGCTCAGGTGGCAGAGAAATGGCACACTGAGCTAGTTGATGGCTGCAAGGGGCTGCCGACTGAGCACCATATTGTAGAAATTTTTCCTCCTAGGGATATTACCCACAAAATGGTGGGTAATGTCTGGCTCCAACTAGGACGTGATCTCTTGATGAAGTGGGCGAAGCTACTCGAACGGAAGGTCACGAGAACTCCAATAATCTCTTGGTTACCATAGACCTATCACCTGCACATACAATAGATGGAAAAACACGGGGAAGCATGCTTTCATGACGTCTCGTGATCGCACATGCTATAATATGTTAGGCCATAAAATCAACAGAAAAATAAAGATATGCAAATTTTAATCTAAATGCAGTAAATCTACCATGAGAAATATCATATGACGTTATTTCTAATCCAAGCATCAACATGCAATTCATCCTAGTCTATCATGCATATAATACAATGTCAAGTCTCAAGGAAGGAGGTGATATGACTTAATTTGACCGACTCAAGCGAAAGTTCATCGTCCAGTTTAACAATGTAGTAATAGTCATCCCCAACCCTTCTATGAATCTCGATGGGTATGGGATCCTTATCTACCAAGACTAAATCCCCAACCTTATATTCTTTCTTAGGCTTCCACTTTTTGCTTGTTTGAGAGATTAGTTGCTTGCGGATTCAGATTTCCTGGGTAGGGAGGATATGGGAAGGTTTCTCGCCCTCGCATGTCTCATAATATGGTCCAGGCTTGATCACATGTGACGAATAAGTAGGCTCCCTATAAAGGATAAAAGGGGTGCCATCGGATTGGGGGATGGTTGCATATGATAAATCCATTTGAACATGCCTCCCAACAATAGCTCCCCATTTCCTGGATAGCATCATCCCCCACACATAAGGTATATCAATGACAATAACATCCATGAGGAGGGGTATATTGGGATTCCTAGCTAAAGAGACCTTGAGCTCTTTGATGTTGCCTTCTACTTCAATAGGTTTGGAATTAAAACCACACACCCTTTTATATGGCCAGGTGATGTTGAGACCCAATTGCTTCATAACAGTCAAAGGCATGATCTTGGCCGAAGCACCAAAATCGAACATACAATTGTGTAAGAAGAGGTCATTGATAGCCAAAGTGAGCAAGAAAGGTTTATGCCCTGGGTTTCGATTAGGGATGTGAATGTTTTGCAATTCTTCAAGTATTTTCTCGTCTTGAATCCCGAGGGATGTCTTAAGTTGTTGTTGTTGCTCGAGAAGCTTAACAGTTTCCTTTAGGGGAACAGGTATAGTCATCTTTCCCATGACAACCCCTATGTCGATGTCAAGTTTAACTTCCTTCCCCTTTTCCTTCTTCCTATATTCTTTCCTAGGAGGATCCTTTTTTTGACTGACCTTTGTTGGAGGATTCTTCTTGGGAGAAACTTTGGGGATGGACTCTTTAGGAGGGGCTTGCTTAGGTGATGGATCTTCCTTAGGTGATTCCTTAGGAGGTGAGGGGTCTTTGTCCTTTTCCTTTTGGGAATAATGGACCCCTTTGAATCTTCCCTGGCTATCGACATTAAGTATGGATTCTTCCTTTTCTTCCTTAATGGTGGCCTCACTAATGGGAGGATGCGTGTATGATCCTCCTAGCAAAATGTTGAAGACATCAACTTCCACGAGATTGGCTTGCTCATTTGTTTGTTCATCCTCACTTTCATCCTCTTTACTCTCCTCATCATCAGATGAAGAATTTGGCTCAACAACATTAGTTGGGGCCAATGTGTTTGGGATTTGAGAAGAGCTTGGCCTATCTTCTTCCTTTTTCTTTTTGGGAAAAGGCTTTTCTTTAGGGATGTAGCTGAGTTTTTGGGCCCTTTCTAAGGCGGTGATTTTATTCATGATAACCCTATCGCGTGCATTGGCTTTTGCGGTGAACCTTTCCACCTTTTTGAGAATAGCAAGGAGAGTTTCTTCGTGTTGATCTTTGGACTTCTCCTTCTTGGTTTCAAATTTGACTCTAGGGTGGTCATTGATATCAACCTTTGAAATTCGCAGGTTTTCTTCAACTTCCATCGCCATTTCCTTAGCCTTGGCCAAAGTGGATGGTTTCTTATTCCTCAACACATAGGTGAGGTGGCCACCCACGACCTTTATGAATTTGTCAAGAATGTTAGCTTTAGATGGCCTCAAACGATCAGGGATATCTTTGACTACCCTACCAAACTTTTGAATGAATTCCTGAACATCTTCCCTCCCTTTGGTTATTTGGTAGAACTTCTCAATGTTGAAGGTCCCTTGGGCATTGCATGACCACCTTTTCATGAATAGTTCCTCAAATTCATCGGAGTCCTTTATGCACCCAGGGGGAAGGCTAAGATACCAATCTCTTGCTTGTCCCTCAAGTGATAAGGCAAAAAGCATCATGATTCTATCTTCATCAAATATCAATCTAGGGGACAACTGCCAGTAGAATTCTTCAAGAAAACCATGGGTGGTGCAAGTAGCAACGCCTTTGAGTTTGGGCAACCATCAGTTAAATTTTTCAAGTAATGGCTTGGGATCATTACTCAATTTCAAAGGGGCAAAGACACTAACCAAGTGTCTTTCACTTTTGGTCATCTTGGGTTGATCCCTTTCGGAGTTAGTGCTTGAAGTAGATGCCATTTCTGGAGATGTATCACTGATTTTCTCGAATTCGGGGAAAAGGGAGGTTCCAACAGGTGATGGAGTTTGCTTTCCCCTTTTTGTAGCAATCCTAGTTAAAGGAGGAATGTTGTCGCCTTCAAGTAAACTAGGGGATTGGACAATGAGTGGAGTTGCCAGAGGAATATTTATAAATGTCGTTGAATCAATTCCTCAGTGATTCACTAGGGTGCCAGACCTGCTTCCTCCCCGACGACGGCGCCAAAATGTTACCGCTCAAACTACCAGGGGACCCAAGGTAATCCCTAAATGAAAAATGCTAGGCCAAGGGCAACAAATGGAGACTTAGACCATTGTCACCTCAGCTAAATCTCCCTTCTATTTACGGACTTTCACGATGGGAGGAGAGCCGATATGTATTGGAGTCATTAATGAATGATAAGCCAATGGATATGAGTGACCCAAACTAACCCTTTCCCAGAAAAGTTTGAAATATGGAGCTTGCTTGCTCACTAAGCAAGGTAGTATAGATTCCAGGGAAAGGGAGAGAGGATTTTGGGGGTTAGGTGTATGGGAATAGGCTACGTGAAGGAGTTCCCCACACCCTAAAATTCTTGTTAGAATTGGTATCCCAGATGGTTCTTGAAGAATGGTCTTTTGAAAGAGTCGGACCACACGGGGCCAAGTGGATGCGGTCTAGGATATGAGGAAGGAATGTAGC
>APFE031533251.1:264605-276675 GCA_000404065.3 Pinus taeda
AAGAAATGTTGCTGTAAGGACTGACTCAATGATGGTATGATGAATGATAGGTATTTTGCAGTTGAATGTTTTGTTTCAGATCTCTTGAACACATAACGACACAACAGATGGTTTGGTGATAAATGACTCAAATTCGACTCCCGTAACCCTTCGTTTTGATATAGAAATAAAATATTAAAGAATCTATATTAGTCTCTTACTCTCTTAAGGTCCAGTAGACCATATTGGTCTTATTGGATGTTAATCATCTTCACGATCATCATTGAAATTTACCAACCACTTAATTTATATGGCACTAGTTATAAAAATAATTAATATGAGTTAAACATACACATTTAAAAAAACATGTAACAAGATTCTTAACCATGGTGATTGTTGATTTGTAAATAGATTTTCGTTCGATACCATAATTTACTAATATTACATGTCCAAAAAATCACAAATCACATGATATTTTTTTAATTAATTAATTTAAATTAAAGGGAAAAACTACTTTTGAGATAAATCTCAACCTTTGACTATTAACGAAGAAGAGAATGTTCTTTGATGTTAAATCCCTATCCCCCATATAATTATTCATAATTAAATTAAAATTTAAAAAATTAAATAGACAACACCTATAACATAATAATTTTTATAATAATAATTTTTTGTCTCATCATAATAAAAATGACCTAACAAATTTTTTTTTTATGATAACCACTAAAATATTATTTTTTAAAGACTAAAAGTTTCTAAATATTTTCCCCCTTAATTTACTAGTATCACTATTATTTCCCATGGGGCTTAAAATAGATGGTGATGAGGTGTATTTCTAAGGCACTTCGTGATGTGAAGGTCACCTTTTTAAAATTTCATGGGAAAAATTTCAGTCATGTGAAAGGCTACAGTGGCCCAGGTAAGGTGTTATCCCCAGGTGATTTTGAAAACTTAGATGCCTATGGGTTGCAGTTTCACAAGCTAAAAATTAAGCATGAATATCTCATGATTGATACAACTTAGAAAAAAAGTAAAAAAATAATAATATTATTATTTTTTCTATCATAATAAAAAGAAATAACCGAACCCCAAGAAAATATAAAATGACCATTAAAAATATTGTTTTCAAAGATTAGCAAGCTTTTAAAACTTATATATCACACACACACACACACACACATATAAAATTTAAAGAGTTTCGATGAAAATTAATATTTTCTTTTACATTTTTTTAATGATAAAATTTATCGATTAGTAATAAACGTTAAGGATAGTGGTCGAATGAGTTGAGCTCGAGCGATAGAGGCACATATTGTGTTTTTGGCTTTGGTGGGTTCAAATTATCAAGACATGCTCTAGTTGTTGAAAATTGTGTAAAAAGTTGTATAAACAAGTTCTACTAGGTAGTCCCATAACTGTTTAGTTGAAAAAAAAATGTTAAGGATAATGATTACTCAGTTATTTCTTTACTTTAAAACCATCATGTAATCTAACAAAAACAATTTAAAATTTAATTATGAACTGGTAATATCTTTTATTTATAATAATTACACATTAGGCATGGTTTATATTGAAATTGAGCTTGAAAATTTTTTATTTTTACATTAATGGGTGGACAAAATTTGATTTCAAGCAAATATTCTTCATCTAGTACATCATCCAATGGATTATATGAAAACTAGTTGAAAGGGGTTTTAGTTTCAAATGAAAGAATAACACGATTAATTTAAAAATCATTCATTTCACCACCTATTAAGCACACACCACCTATTTATGTAAATAGTGAATACTTAATTTCACACAGACATCCACCAAAAAGTTGTGCATGGTTGTCCAAATGTTCCAGAGATGACAACAATGCACAGGTGGGGAGCTAAAGTGGTGATCATGACAAGTCATCCGAGCGAAAGGTGGGCAAAAAATGAAGTAGGGATCCATGAGAGTGTAGACACAACACTCACGACATTCTCACTAACACTTTCAATCATCTGAATCATGATTTTACTTTGGCTGCATCGGTTGTTTCTCTACAGTTGCATCGGTCTTGATTTTAATATTTTAATAGTTTAGTTGCATCGATCCTTTTTCATCTAGGATTTGGGGTTTTAAAGTTTAAGTTAATATTTCTTATTGCAATTCTAATCCTATTTATAGCTAGCCATAATCATAGGAGTTTCAAAGGGCAAGGTGCAGAGCAACAAAAAGCGGTGGAAGAATCTCTAACAAAGTTTTTCTTCTTAGAGGATGCTTAGGAAACACCCACTTTGGAGGGTTTTGTTGCTGAATAACTATGGATAAATGTAGAATTCTCACATTATGGTTTTAGGATTTTAGTTTAGATATTGTGAAAAGTTGAGTTTAGGTATTGGGTTTTGAATCTCTCTACTTTGTTTATCGAGCGTGTAAAATTCAAATGTTGAAATTATGATGTGTATTTTCAACTGCTTATGAAATTTCAATCAAAATCACAAGACACAAACCTACTCTACTACTCTGTGGAATTCAATTCACAATTTAGAACATCAATCACAAACATGCAATGAGAAATAACACACTTGCACACAATATTCTTCTAGGGGAAAACAATGTGTTAAAAACCTCTTATGCCTGCTTGCATTAATTTGATGAATAGAGATGTATTACAATTTCAAGCTCAATTTGAGCTCAACCTGTAAGTGAATAACCTATGTCTTTGCTCACTTATAAGCTCTAACCTAGATTGTAACCACCCTCCTCCCACATTTACCCAAGCTAATCAATCCATCAAGGTAAACATGTGACGAGAGGCTACTATGATGTGATTCAACTCCCCATGTATAGTTAAGGAAATGGAACAGACATCACAAGACCAATATAACCTTCCACACATGCTATAAAACTTCAAGAAGCTAACCAACCCTCTTAGGTGACCAACCCCTGAGGAAATCTTCCTTTTCACTGCCCTAGAGCCTTAGTCGCTCCCATGACAAGGTGTGCATGCGACTGGGACCCTCTAGTCGCTCCAACAACAAGGCATCCATACGATTGTGGACTTTGTCAGGTAGTTTTGTGTCAGTAACCCTAGATTTTGTGCCATGTTTTCAGGGCTAAAACTCAGGCCACTGCCCATAACTTCATAAAATTTCAAGAAAATGTAAATAACATTGAAACAATATTAGTTACAATGAAAACATTTGATAAATGACTTAACTGGACCCATACTAGCCATGAAAAAAAAAAATCAAACATGTCACAAATATGTAACCTACAGGTCATAAGAACATATATGAGCATAGGGGTCTCATACTCATCTGATATTCATAAGGAAGCATTGTTGCTCTATCACAATAGCTACATTATCATCTATTATGTCATATGTTCATTATTCATTTGTGTGCTAATTAAAAAATGATGAGATCCACACATCAAGAATGTCATAAAACATCCTCTTAACCAACATATATTAAAAAAAAATAGTAAAGATATAACAACCATAAAAACCACATATGAACAAGTATATTTACCCAAAAAATACTAGAAGAAAGAGATCTTATTGATGAATGCATAAGCCAACAAAGTCTGAGACTTCCACAAACCACCCTACCATAGATTGGCTGAACCAAATATTTCTTTCAACCAATCATTCTCATGCCATATTCCAAGCATCAATGTGGGATCTCATAAAACAACTCAATCAAAACCACTTCTTTCAACCAATCATTCTCGTGCCATATTCCAAGAATCAATGTGGGATCTCATAAAACAACTCAATCAAAACCAAACTAGGTCTTCCAGAGGCCAAACTGCCTCAAACCTCAACCAGTGATTCCACTTCATGACTAAACATCAATAACCATCACCAGATTGGTCTCTACCCAAGCTGTCTAGGGCTTTCGAGCATTTGTTCCAACCAGGGATTCCAGGACTAGTAACTCCACCCACAACAACTACCAAGCTTCCATAGTGTTTTTCCAACTAGGGCTTTTAGGACTAGTAACCAAACCCACCAAGGGATTCCAAAGCGTTTGTCCAACAAAGGCTTCCATGACTAGCAACTCAACCCAAGCTGTTATAGGGCTTCCAAAGTGTTTGTCCAACCAAGGCTTCTAGGAACTAATAACCCAACCTAGAGCCAAAGGTATATGAACACCCACTAGAAAACAAAGATAAAACCCACAACACCATGGTTATCTAGGAAATGGAAAGGCTAGGAAAATCCACCATCAATCCATGCAATCCTTCAGATCATAACCAAGAAACCACATGAATGTTCCATGCATTCCAAAACTAGCAAGGAAATCACACATGCAACGTGATACCTGTAAGAAAAACCCGACGTAGTTGTTGATCCCAGTGTCATCTTGTGTTATCCTGCTTTTCCTTTTCCTTCTTGCTCCAAATCCCAAGTATGCCACACTCCTCCAAGAGTGTTCCAAGAAAACTCTAAGTGTCCAAGAGTATGAGATAAAGAGAGTAGAAAATGAGAGCTCCAAAAATGAACTAAAAAAATGTTACAAACTGATCCTCATAAGTATTTTTATTAATGATGCCTCTATTTCTTTAATTTTCCATTGCTTTCCTTCATTTTCCTCCTCACAGCAACCTATGACCTTTCACCTTCCTTTTCTCCTAATTTCCATTATTTTCATAAATAAAATGTTAATAAATGCCTCATGCCTTTCCAAAGTATTTTCCATTGCCTTTTCCAATTTCCATAGCCATTAATTTATTAAAAGTGATCCGCGTCACTATGTTTTTGCCCAACATTAATCTTGGAATACGTGTCCCATGACCATGGCTATTATTTTTATTGTATTAACTTTATTACATGAATTTTTAACTAGGGTTATCTCACAAACTTAGTAAGTTTCCACCTCTACTTAGCCCCTATTTCCTTGTGCAAATCCTTGAGAAATTAGGCCCCTATTATTTAGGAAATTCCTCAAATTGATTGTGCAATTACCAAGGTTGATCATCTGACTGCATGCGATATATGTACACTCAATACTAGTCTACAATTGTTGTTACACTACCTTGGAATCTCCACCACAACTGGAGAACTTGAATTCTTTGCATGCACTAGATATTTTGGGTTGATTGATCAATTAATTAGATGATCACTGAGTTAGTCTAAAGTCTTATTGCTTAACTGACATTCCACTAGTTCCTCCAACAGCTAGAACTATTTTAACGAAAAACAACTTGAAATAACTAACCTTGATTGTTGCAAATTAGCAATCAGACATGCTTAACTAAGCACTAACTCCTCTAATTCACACTTACTGAGCTAACTTAGTGACAAGAGCCATGTCACCTCAGTTAACTGCTTCAAGTTTTTTGCTGATGTGGAAATTCAAATTTTCTCAATTTAATCAAGGCAAAATCAAATTGAGAATTTCTTGTTGCAATTTCAACATCAAATATATGTGTTCAATTATTATTATTATTAATAGGTATTGTACCCAAAATCAACCCATCTTTCTATGAATTTATTTCCACCAAATAGATCCTATGCCCTACCAAAACGCTGCCATTCCCTTGGAAATGTACTTGCAATCTTTGCACTACAATTCTTTAATTTCAATCTTTTCCAAAATGTTCTTGCAATATTTGTGGTATAGTTCCTTTAAGACACCATCATTTTGGAAATGCTTTCCTAATTTGACAATCATGATTTTGTAATGTTCAGTCATCTATTCGTGGAGAAATGAGATTCCAATGATGTCACAATTGACAACCTTGATGCCTCTATAGCCTTCAACAAGTCTCTGCAAAAGTAGGCAAGGGTAATAAAACTTGTTGATTTGGTCCTTGGACGTCTTAAACATATATGTCCAATTTTGGCCTCAAGGAATGGCACAACTTGTGTGCTTCACTCCATCTTGCCATGATGTTTGAAATTGTTGTAAATGATGCTTACCATTCATACATTAATATATTTGATTATTGCTTTAACTAAAGTATATCTTAAAAGACTATTCACAATTTTCTTAAAATTCCTATTATGAACTGACCATGTAATGAATATTGGCTCATTCACATTATTGTGAACATTGTGAACATTTACTAACATAATGTTGTTCTTTATGGCCTCAAGTTAGGGGCCTACAAATTGATCCTTGATGACTATAACTTACAAGATAATATAATATATGAAACATTTTTATGTAATGAAGTTAACAAACTGCTAAAAACTAATAATAGAAAAAAATACAATTTATAATTAAATTGAACAAATCTCACTTACCTATTTAACCCTAGATATGCAATATTAGCATAGGAAACCATCCAATCAAAGAACTAAAAAGAATTCTGGCAAATATTTTACTGACATAAAAAAGAATGGAAATCATATATACTCATGAATGTCATTGTGAGAAACCTTGGATGTAATGAATGACAAACTTTAATACAATGAGACTTGAATAGTTGAACAATGATTATTTTTTACCAAATATTCATAAATTTAAATAAATTTAAATAGTGATTTTTAACATGGAAATTCAAATAGTTATTAATTTAAAAAAAAAATTGTTAATATATATCGGTCAAAAAAATTCTTAAGGGAAAAACTTTTCTTAATTTATTATAAATCACACAAGCAAAAAAAAATTAAAATAATTTAAAAATATGTACTCTTCCTTGTTAAACCGCTAATAAATTAATGTTCATGACACAAATCGTGTTACAATTATTATGCGAGTGAAAAATAGTTTGAAATAATTTAATATAGTTTGAAAATATATTATGCTCTAGTTAAGGAACTAATTAACTAATGTTTATTGGAGTCATCATGGATTGATTTTTTTTTTTTTTTTTTTGAGAAATAGTTTTAAAATTAATTAAATGATGGGGTTTGCCATCGTAATAATTGTCTATATAAATCGCTCTTTAATTAGATATAGAATTCCTTAAGTAGGATACGCATTCTAAGAGTAGGATAAGTGGTATAAATATTTTAAAAAGTAAGATAAATATTTTGATGTTAAAATAGGTTGATGTCTATGATATGTATAACTATATTACACATTAAATATTGAAAAAACATTTTTAATTTAAAATATTTCAATCCAATTGGAAAACTAAAAACACGGCTGACAAACTAAAACCAGTGTTGACATGTGCAGGTGCGTAAAAGTTTAATGAAACCCAAACCCTTATCTATGCTTAACACGTGGCGTTGGAACGGATGACGGAGACGAAAATGAGGCGCGAAATACTTAGTAAGGTTTAATTTTGGCATACACTATGTATCATAGGGAAACCAGCTGTCCTATGAGGTGTCACTTTTTACCAACACGTGGCAGCAGACATGTTTGTCTGAAATTCTCACTTCCCTAACTCGCCACCCTCGATCCTATCGATCGAAGAAATTCAGACGATATTGTGCATAATCCTATCGATCGTGACAACTTGCCATTGAAATTTCAATCACGGAGCTATCAGAGATAAACCCCAACAATTGCATACGTATAATACTTTGTATCGACTCAAATCTTCTCCTTTAGGGTTGTTGACAATGCCGAAACCATGAAGAAAACGGAAGAGAGTAATGAAACCCTAAGGAAACCAGAGCAGTCAAATGAGAAATCCTGTCAAGAAGTTGATGAGGTCACAGACAAGGGAGTGGACCCTGGAGCTACTGGTAGAAGCGACATGAATGAAACTGCCGAAGATCCATCTGAGAAATTATCAAATATGCATGTCAGTGATGAAAACACAGGCAGTGAATCAAAACCTGTGTCTGCAAAAGTTAAAGAAACCCTAGTTGGTGCCAAAGATAGGGTTTTTGGTGCAATCGGCTTGGAGTCCAAGGAAGGAGGGGGGAAATCATGGGGGCAATGGGCATCAGATGGGATTACATATGCCAAGGACAAGGTGGTCGGAGGGTCCAGCGTTTCTAAAGATGAAAAGGGTTTTTCAGGTAACGTTAAAAACCATGTTACTGAGGGCGTGGGAACTGTAGTTAGGTCTTTGAGGACAGGAATGCCTATAGGGGAGACTGAGTTGTTGGCTGAGAATGAGCCACCTTCTGATATTACAGAAGATATCAAGCGTGGTGCTTCGGGAATCTGCTCTGCAGTGACTGGTAAGGCTACTGGGATGGCTCAGGGATTGAAGGAAGCGTTAACATTTGATATTGGAAGTGGGAGTGGTAATTCTAAGGACACTCAGGAAGGGCATCACAATTCATCTTCACAGCAAGAAGGTAATATCTGTGACTCCTAAGCTAAGTTCCAAGTATCATTTCTGTGTTATTTGAATCTTGAATTTTCTCTCCATCTATAGAGAAAGGGTTTCATGTGCCAAAATGTTTGTGGGTTGGCAGAACCATTCTCTCCAGAGCTTCTGTTAAAATTTCATCTTGAGATGGTTATCATAGTTACGAACAATAACTGAGAGAGTTGAGAATTTATAAAAGAGAACAATGTACTGCGTCCCTTCCCGCAATAGTGTTACAATAGAAAATATTGAATACAAATAACAAAACATCTACAAAACATTACATGCTCTACTAATAACAACGCATTAGACAAAATATTACATATTCTATTATTAGCTTTATAAATAGTTTCTCTTTATTAAGACACTAACCGCACCCAACATTATGAGCACACATGACCAGAACTATGAATACGAATAGATCACTTGGTGGGTTTTATTTAAAAAATAGTGCCATTTTACGTTGTTCACTTAGTGGTAACTATCTACTAACTACTTAGGGATACTTAATTGGCCTTTTTCAATGAAGATGGTTCCAAACATTATTGACTAACTCTATATTCCAAATAGAGAGGTGTGAGGTAGGGTTTTAACATGTTCTTCTTCAAAAACATGTTTTCAAGGGTGTTCGTTGTTAGTAGTTTATGTGGTTGGGAGCATTGTTTGTTTTCCTATCTACCTGGGTTTGTTTTCCTATCTACCTGGGTTCAATTTCAAAGGACATGTTTTACTTGTTATGAAAAGGCTCTAAGAGGGGTGCCCCTTGGGATTGAGTCCACTTTTGTGGGTTTGGAATGTCTTGGATCTTGCCAAGTCATAAGATATTGGTATATCTAGCTTGCAGATTATTGGATATATTCTTGGTGTTATAGTCGCAGTTAGAAGGTTTGATGAGGCCTTTCCCATATTACTCATTGACATGAAATACTAAAAAGTCAATATTAATAAACATAAAAATGTTATAATGGACATGGAAATTGCGAGGATAACTTATAGGGTTTAGTTGTGAGATGAGGTTAACAACATAAGTTGCATACTCAGTAAATAGCAATGAGGTTCAATGAACCTCAATTTTTTTCTTTTTTTAAGTTCATCAAATTTCAAACTTGAAGGTTGAAGTTTGTTAAACCTTGTGACATAACCTTCAATAGTTTCTAGATGGAACCTTTTCAATCAAATTTTGGAAGGTTGGTTTAAAAATTGACAATTTTCCCTCCGACCTTATTTAAACAAACGCATGAAAGGCAACATGAATCCCGGAGTGGTTTAGAAGAGCTAGTTGATAAGCAACTTGTCCATTGTTTTCTAGTATTTTGTACAGTTCACGGAATTTTGGTCCACCCTTGTCCCTAAGAGAGATTTTATTATAGAGATAGAGATGCATGAACCTTTATAAAGCTAGAGACATAGGAACATTTGATCCCTTTCCTCAAAATAATGAGCCATTATTAATGGTCTAGTGGTACATTTGTTTTCAAGCTAAAACTAGATTGTCCTAAAGTGTGGGAATAATGGCTTCTCTAGTACATTAAGTGTGTGAACCTCGTAAATATGAAGCAATTGAAGGAGAATTTTTTTTGGTCATAAGATAACTTCATATGGTGACATTTTGGTTGCACTATGATAAATGGTGTTGTACCACCATTCGACTGAGGGGTAGATGATAGACCCATTGGTGATGTAGATTCATTGCAAAACACTATAGGTAAGTTTCTCACCTTTGTTTCCCACCTTGGTTTGACCATTCATGATCCAGGTGGATGTTGGTGGTCACCCACCTATCCCATTTGGACCCCCGCAACTGTCTCTTTCAGTTTTTCTGTTTCCGTAATTGTAGTACATTTTACTATTTTTAGCAGTTTTTTCGGGTCCTGAACTTCCGGAGTCGTTTTGAGGCCCTAAACGACGTTTCTTGGGAAATCTGGGGGCAACATAGGTCCATGGACCGATGTTTCCCTTCCCAAAGTGGTAGTTCTCAGATAGATCTTTCTAACGAGCTATCATACGCGTCAAACAGAGATCGTATGCCAAAGTTACGACCCCGGAAATTGATGTACCAATTTAGCCAAAACGGGGCCCACAATTTGGCGTTTCATCTTCTAGGGTTAGGTTTTGGAATGTGAAGGGTTTTCCATTGTTTCTCAACAATAAATAGGCCTTCGAGCCTCATTGTAACACAGTTCGTAACAGTTCAGAGGCATGTAGTCACCACATCTCTTCTCAGAGATAAGCTACCATCGCCCTAGTTGGTTTATTTCCATTTTTGGTTGTAAGCATATTTCAGTATTTTCCATTAATGAAATGAAGCATTATTTCCGCTGCATCTTTGTGTATATGGTTATCTCTGTATTTTATTGCGTTCCTGTTTAAATCCAGATCAGTGATATCAGAGCGGTCTATTTTTTCTCTGTTTTTCTTTGCATGTCCCCAACAAGGTCGGGATATAAGGAGTTAGGGCTTGAACTGGTCGAACCTTTGCAAGACCAACCTCGCAAATCCCGACGACTTCCCATGGCAGATGAGAAGAAAGACGAGGGGGCAGGAGATCCTATCAAAATCTTGCTCGAAGAAGCGCTCGAGCGGCAAAGGAATGCGATGATGGATAGCTTTGCGCAGATCCTTCAACGGCTGTCCAGAGGTGACGCATCGGCTTCCAGTATCTACTCTGGAAATGCCACGCCGTTTAAGGTACAAGTTAATTTTGAAATCCCCATATTCGAGGGTCAGATAGACGCAGATGTCGTAGATAAATGGTTAAATCTGCTAGAGGGTTATTTTTATGTTCATGAATTTTCGAGTCGGGAAAAGATTGTTTTTTCCTTCCCAAAGCAGCCCCCCACATCAGGACTGGTGGGAACCTACTGCGAGCAGAAGGATGAAAGCACAGGCTCACTATTTTCAGTCGCACCCACTTGGGATTCATTCCAAGATGCCATCAAGGAGCAGTACTACCTTGTCAAAAGCTATGAGGACAAATACATCAAATGGACCACATTGCGGCAAGGATGAGACCAAGATGTTGCAGAGTTCACAAACATTTTTCATACCCTTCGCACACAGTTGGGTATCAAATATTCTGAGCTGCATCTGGTACTCAAATATCGCGGCTGCCTACATACATACATCCAGGAAGAGATGGAGTTATTGAACATCTCCTCACTCAGCACAACATACCGATACACTGTCAAAATCGAGCAAAAGTTCAAATAGAAGAAGCAAGACTTTGGATCTGCAAATCTGAAGCCCAAAGGACAAAGCCAAGGCGAGGTGACCCAAGAAAACCCGTCGAAGCCGCAAGAAAATAACAACACCACGAAGCCGAAGAGGGACACAGGAAAGTGGTGTGAGTTCCACAAGAGTCCCACTTATAACACAAGTGAGTGTCGGACCAAGCAGTCGTTGATGGCTGAGTTGAAGGCTTCCAAATCCGATGCATGTTCCGACCCTGAGCCAGAACCCGACAAGGGGAATGGCAAAGGGAAGCAAATCATTGATGCGGATCCCAACGCCATTGTTGCTATTGCCAAGATCCATAAGAATGAGCCCGAAGAGCCAGAGGAGGGGGAACGTCTTTTCCACTCACAGATGTGGGTGAAGGGTTTGCCACTACAATTCATTGTCGACAGTGGCAGCCAAAAGAACCTCATTTCAGCAGAGGTCATGAAGCGGTTGGGCCTACCGACTACACCACACCCACAACCATACAATATCGGGTGGCTTCATGAAGGACGAGATCTCAAAGTTCGCGAGTAGTGTTGCCTTCCCTACAACATCAAACCATTCATAGACGAGGTATTGTGTGATGTTACACCTCTGGATGTTTGTGATGTATTATTAGGCCAACCATACTTGTGGAGGCGACATACTGTGTATGAGTCAAGGCCTCGTG
>APFE031533251.1:278123-290275 GCA_000404065.3 Pinus taeda
TGATCTAGGTGGATGTTGGTGGCTACCCACCTATCCCATTTGGACCCCCGCAACTGTCTCTTTCAATTTTTCAGTTTCCGTAATTGTAGTCCAATTTACTATTTTTAGCAGTTTTTTCGGGTCCTGAACTTCCGTAGCCGTTTTGAGGCCCTAAACGACTTTTTTGGGGAAATCTGGGGGCAACATGGTTCTCGGATAGATATTTCTAACGAGCTATCATACGCGTCAAACATAGATCGTATGCCAAAGTTACGACCCCAAGAAATTGATGTACCAATTTACCCAAAACGGGGCCCACAATTTGGCGTTTCATCTTCTAGAGTTAGGTTTTGGAATGTGAAGGGTTTTCCATTGTTTCTCAACAAGAGATAGGCCTTCGAGCCTCATTGTAACACAGTTCAGAACAGTTCAAAGGCATGTAGCCGTCACATCTCTTCTCAGAGATAAGCTACCATCGCCCTAGCTGGTTTATTTCCATTTCAGGTTGTAAGCATATTTCAGTATTTTCCATTAATGAAATGAAGCATTATTTCCGCTGCATCTTTGTGTATATGGTTATCTCTGTATTTTATTGCGTTCCTGTTTAAATCCAGATCAATTCATTTGGGTATAATGAGATATTCTCATGTTCAATTGGTTCCTTGTAATTTAAAGCACTCGTGCTAAAAATGTGTTGGTGGAGTTGGAATTATGATTTGACACAATGGAAGTGGGAATGTGATGCAACTTCAAAACTTTAATCTATGAATACTTGGAAAACTATGGAGGGTGTAAGATGGATGTGATAAGGCACAAAAGTGAGCACATTTGAAAAGGTGGTGAAGTGGCACTAGTAAATTCATAGAAATATTAACCCAAAGAGTGGATGGGATTGGTAGTGATGGAAATTCCTTAGAGTCTTCATTCTTTCACACTTACATACCTTATATAGAATTCACATTCAATTAGAAAAGTATGGATGTCCTTTTTAATACCTTCCCAGACTAATGAACACTTAGCTCTTTCTTAAGTTTTTGAAAGTGAAAGTGACTTGCTATAGGAGATGAATGCAACTACTCTAATGCTATTCATTTTAAAACATAAATTTATATAATAAAAAAATTGTAATTTTATATAATAAAAAAATATGGTCTTGGTACTAGAAGGTACCATATGGTCAAATATAGCCTGTAGGGGGGTTTGGGTTATCTTGAAGTCATTGAATGAGTTTAAAAACTATGTCATTAGTTGATCATTCTCATTTGACTTCTTCAAGCCAATCTAGTAGTGGCAATGATAAAACAAATAGGGATCCTTTGTCCTCATATTCCTTAGAGAAATCATTTCCCATGACATCCTCTTCACACTTCTTGTGTATGATATTATAATCACACCCTAACATCTTAGTGACCCACTTTCATTTCTCTAGTGACGGAAACCTCCTACTTCAAACTATAATGATATAACTTGATTTGAAAGTACCTCCCACTAAGATACAAGCACCAAGTATTCATTGCATGAAGTATAACCATCATGTCTTTATCATGAGTGGAATTTACCTAATTTATGTTTGATGCTTGTTTACTAGTGAATGCCAATGGGTACCCTTCTTACATCAACATCACTCTAAAGCTTCTACTCAATATGTCACATTTTGAGACATAACTTTTAGTTAAATTAAGAACTACTAAAGTACACATGCCTTCCATTAAATAGAGAAGATGTACTTTGTGACATTGTTCCATACAAAGGCATTCATTTCTAGAATGGTGGTTAATACAATTGCAATTCACCGATAATTCTTCACAAAATACTTGTAGTAGCTCATAAATCTTAAGAAAAAATGTAAGATTTTTAGAGTCCCGAGGCATGGCCAATCTTGCATAGTCTCACTTTTCGTGGGATCCACTTGCACCCAATTCTAACTAATTATGTAACCCATATTTCCACATGGAGACACCAACAAAACATTTATAACATTTGAGTAATAACTAATTATCTCATATAAGTTGAAGGGATTTATCAGAATACTCCATATGTGCTTCCTAGTTTCCTATAAATTAAATATCATTGTTAGGAGCATTTTGAGGTGTAAAAATAAGACTTCTAAGGAAAATAATAAAATAAGAGTTATGAATATTTTAAATGAAGAGAGAAAACTTTTTTTTCTTCTCTTAAATTGTATTTCAACTTATTTATTTATGGGTGTACTCAAATGCCAAGTGTAGGCACCTCTTGGATGCGACGTCCAACGAGTACACAATCTACATAGTTTTGAGTAGATTGACACAAAAAAAATTGAGAATACATGAAAAATATATTTCTTTCAAGAAAAAAAAATTATCGTGTATTTTTTATTTTTTCGTTGTAGAAGTACTCAAAATTCTTTGTTGTGGAATTAAATTACACATCTAATAGGTGCCCAAACTTGAAATTTGAGTAAATCTATAAGGATATGTGCTGAAAATACAATTAAAAAAATATTTTTTACTTCCTAAAATATTTACCCTTGGGATGACATCATCATCTTGAATTCTGTCAGTTCTTTTAAAGTTATTTTTATTAGTACATTTTTTTGTTTTTTCTTTTTTTACCTCAAAATCCCCTTGATGCAAAAATTACAATTACATCATTACACAGGAAGGGCTGAAAAGGCTCATTCATGTGGCTATGAAAGGTGTATCATGACGCATTACAATTATTGTAAGTCATCATTAAAAAATCATATTCTTGATATGTGTAAAAGACAATATTAGGCATGGCCACCTCCTTCATTCAATTTTGTTGTTACGGGCATCTTCTTTTCAATTCCATTTTTTATGTAAGAGGTAGTATTTTCAATTTCATTCTCCTGTGCAAAAGGGTTCCTATATGGACACACATTAGGTGGTTGACTTTTTGGAATTAGCAGAATATGATTATCATGCTCACCATGTGAAGGGGGTAATCCATGAGGTGTTTCGCATACTTGTCAATGCTTTGTTAGGGTCATTTGCAAATCAATGTGAATTTCTTATGGGGGCATTTCTCGTAACTTTGATGGCATTGAATTGGGTAATAAAACTTGTGGAATTCCTTTATGAGATTTCCCATATAGTGAGATTTAATAATTTTGGGGAGCTAGAGTTGATAGTTTATGGAGAGATAGACTTGAGCCACTTGAGGGTGTTTTTATGACCTTTCTTAGTGAATGTAACACCCCCTCCTCCTAGGTCCACCCAAGCGACCTGATAGTTGGGGTAAACTCGCAACGAGTGAGGCTAATATAAGGGATTCGACTTCCTTGGTGACCTTAAGGAAATCGAAACGACGAAACATATCAAACAAACCCATCCACATCAGCAACAACACCCTCAGGATACATGTCAACCACTCAAACATCCTGTCCCTAAGTTCCATTGGTGTTTTAAGCCTTTTAAACCCTGGTTTCTCTCATGCTATAGGAATGACAATCTCCAACAACCCAAAGGCTCTCTCATAGGCACGTGTGCCAGTGCTTGTGGAATTTTCTCAACACATATGTGCCAACAACCCTGATATTTGAGCCACTTTTCTAGCCCAGAATCTCGACCTCTGCCCAGAACTTGCTACAACCTTCATAATCTATCAAAGAAATGATAACAATATTGATAAATAAAAAACCAACTTCAGGACTAGGCTTCAGCATCCCCAACCAGGACTGACATTCTGCCAAATACTTGGCATCAATACAACCTACATGTCAAGGATACAAGACTGAGCATAAATGACTAAAAAGAACTTATGAAAAATAACAAGAAGTATCACCTCCTTCTCCATTGAGCTATTATATCATTAATTAGGTATTGCATCCATCCATTTAACAATTAGAAGTAAATACATGAAATAACGATGACATGAACCAGTCAGATCACCATGCTTATAACCAGCTTTAAACCATATAATTATCAGAGATATGAAAACCATTGAATTCGCATATAAACAAGTAGAAAAGTAAGATAACTTATCTTTTATTAATCATAGGAAAAGCTGACCTGGTTCACGACTTCCACGTACCACCTAACCATCGACATGGCTGAACCAAATCTCTCTTTCACCCAGTCACCCTGTGCCATATTCCAAGTAAGAATGTGGGATCTCATAAAACAATCAATCCAAGAAAAACCAAGGGAATCTAGAGGTTAAACCACCTCCACCCTTGCCAAATTGTGATCACACCAAAATAGGTGCTCCGATCACAACCGAACCAAACTTGGAATGCCATCCAGAATCCATCACTATCCTTGAGGAGTTTTTTGTCTCCTTGTCTCTTAGGCTTTACTGCAATCCAATCCTGGATCAATAGGCTCTAAACCGAGAACAGTCTCTTAGGATTTATTGCAATCCAAACCCGGATCACTAGGCCCTAAAACGAGACTTCTCCCTCGAGCTTTATTGTGTATCATGCCAAAATCGATCAAGGGATTACTAGGACTTTGGGAATGAACCTTGAAACCACCTCTGCCCCAGATTCTAAAATCCATCAAGCAAACCAAAGCTCCAAACTGAGATAAACATCCCAACACCATGGCATCCAGAAAAAGGCAGGGCTAGGTTGAAAACCACTATCATAACCCAACAAAACCATGCAACCAACAACAAGAGAACCATACACCAACATGCAAATCCATGTATGTCCAAATGAGCTAGGAAATCACACATGCAAAAGGTTACCTGCAAGTATTCCTGTCGAAGCTTCTTTATCTTGCTTTTCTTTCCTTGATACTTTCTTTCCTTATGTTCCCTTTGTTTGATTTTCCTTCCCTGATCCAAAACTAGAGTGGTCCAAGAAACTATAAGTGGCCAAATGTGAGAGAGGGAGTAATGAGAGAGCTCCAAAATTGAACTGAAAAAAAAGGTTACCAACTGATCCTTAGAAGCCTTTTTATTAATAAGGCTTCCATTTTCTTCATTTTCCATTATTTCATTCAATTTCCTCCTCACATGCAACTTGTGACCTTTCACCTCCTTTTCTCCTAATTTCCTTTATTTTCATAAATAAATGTACCAAAAATTCCTTTTTTCCTTTTAATTCTTTTTCCTTATCCTTTGCCAATATTCCTTAGCCAAAACACAAATCCAGTGATGCCTACTAGGATATGTTTTTCCAACATTCAGCTTGGAATAAGTGTCCCTTAATCGTGGTCGTATTTTACCTTTATTAACTTTTATTACATGAAATTTCACCAGAAGCCTCCCCCTTGGGGAACACTATCCTCAATGTTAAACAAACCATGACCTTAGTGAAACCGCTGAAAAACAAACATACTACCCATGGAGCTTTATAACTTAGCTTGTTGTAGTATTTACAATGAAAGACCTGCTCAAAAGAAAAACATCATGACAATTTAACAACCATAATAATATGACACCCATATTTCTTATTAGAGATTTATAAATTAGCTCATGGCGGGTATTTACATCCATATACATATACATAAATATAACATAACATTAGAAAAACATATACCAACATCAAAACAATTCCTCAACCGGAAAGCTATGAAGGATACAGGGCCCACATCTAATCTTCCATCTCCCATATAGCTTCATTAGGCCCAAAGTGCTTCCATTGCGCTTTAACTTTCTCTATGACTCTATTCCTGAACATGAGATTTTTTCATTGCAATATGCATAGAGGCTCCGACTAGAATTCTCCTTGCTTCACCTGCAATACAAACCAATCAATGACATGATCAACATCCTGTATATACTTCTTAAGCAATGAAATATGGAAAACATCATGTAATTTCACTGTTGGAGGCAATGCAAATCGATATGACATTGTTCCAATCCTCTCAAGGATCTCAAAAGGCCTACAATATTGTGGTACCAAATTGGCACATGAACCAATACTCAAATATATTTTCTTGGGCTTGATGTGCAAATACACATGCTTCCCAACTTAAAACTCCTTGAACACCCTGTGTTGATCCACATAACTTTTCTGTCTATCATGTGCTACATTTAGATTCTTCTTTATAACCTGCATTTCCTACTCCATGTCTGCCAACATATCCAGTCCAATAAGTACTTTGTTCACTGGATCACTCCAGTTGATGGGGTGTTATAACTTCATCCATACAATGCCTCAATAGGACTCATCCTGAATGGCTCCTGATAATCATTGTTGTATGCAAACTCAACCAATGTGATATACTCCTCCCATTTCTTCTACTAGTGCATCACGTACATCCTTAACATATCCTCCAAGATCCTATTGACCCTCTCTATCTGTCCATTTGTCTACGGATGATAGGTTGTACTAAAGGCCAACTATGTGCCCAATCTTACAAATAGCTCCTTCCAAAAATTGGAAGTGAAATTTGCATCCCTATCCAACACAATCTTCTTTGGAACACCATGTAGTCTAACTATCTCTCTGATGAACACCTGTGCTACCTCACTAGCTAAATATGTAGTCTTTACTGTAATGAAGTGATATACCTTGCTCAACTTGTCAACCATGACCATAATAGAATCGTGCTGCTTTACTGTCCTTGGAAGACCTATAATGAAGTCCATGTAAATGACCTCCCATTTCCATTCCAGAATCACTATAGATTGTAGCAAAACACTTGGATTCTTACATTTCACCTTTACTTGCTGACAATCTAAACATCTATCCATGAACTCTACCACTTCATTCTTCAGATTCAGCCAAGAGTAGAACTTCTTCATTACCGTCAATGTATTCTAATATCCTGGATGATCCGAGTATGGCTTGGCATGAAATTTCCTCAAGATAAGCTTCTTGAGATCACTGTAATTCGGTAGATGGATCCTATCTCTAAATCTCACCAAACCATATGCCGTGATATGATAGTGTGCATCCCGATCACCTATACCTATACCTGCACCTGTACCTTTGCTTTGTTGTAAGCTGTGCATAATCTACATGTATTTGTCATCCCACTATCTTTCCTGCAAGATCCTATCCTGTAGCTTTGTCCCATAAGATCTCATAGCCACTATATGATTTACATGTACCTTCTTTCTCAGAGCATCCACAACTTCATTCTCCTTCCCTGATGTATCTAATCTCGAAGTCAAACTCACTAAGGGTAGACAACCATCTAGCTTACCTGGAATTTAGATTTGGCTAATCAAATAAATACTTCAACCCATTGTGATCACTCATTAAAGTAAGCCTCCTTGCAAGAAGATAAGGCCTCCACATCTTCAATGCATGTATAATTGCTGCTAGCTCTGGATCATGCATTGGACAGTTCTGCTCGTACTCATTCACTTTTCGTGACTCATAGCACACTACTTGTCCTTCTTGCATGAGAACTCCACCAAGTGCTCTCTTGCAAGAATATGTACACATTACAAACTCCTTGTCTCGATCTGCAGTCTTTAGTACTGGTGCATGTGTCAATAGCTGCTTAAGCTGCTTAGAACTAGCCTCACATTCTTCTGTCCATTTGAACTTCTTACCTTTTTGCTGCAATGATGTGATAGGATATGCAATGTGTGAGAATTTCTTGATTAAACTCCTATAGTAACCTTCTAATCCCATAAATGATCTCACCTTATCCACATTCTTAGTAGTTGCCCACTCCATAGTAACCCTTTTCTTTTCTGGATCCATTGTTATGCCATCCTTGGAGACAACATGTCCCAAGTAATGTACCTTGGTCTGAAAGAAGATGTGCTTGCTAAGCTTATCATACAACTGATGCTCTCTTAGCAATCTCAACACTGTTGCTAAATGCTCGACATGTTCTTCCTCATTCAGAGAATATACCAGTATGGCATCAATCATGTAACACCCTCTTCCCACAACCCACTCAAGTAACCATGCCAACTAGGGTAAAAATGAGACGAGAGGTTACTATGATCAAATTCGACCTTCTATGTGACCTTAAGGAAGTGGAATTGACATAACATCACACATAATCATCCAACATCATCAATAAAACCCTCAAGAGACAAGTCAGCCACTTAGACAACCTGTCCCTGGGTCCCACTATTGTTCTAGATCCCTTAGGCCATAGTTGCTCTCATGCTATGGGAAAGGGAGCAACCAAGAACCTAAATTTGTTCTCATAGGCTTTTCTCCCAATGACAAGGGACCAAAATTTCCATTTATGTGCTAGCGACCGCAAGATTTAAGCCACTTTTTCAGACCCAGAACCTAGGCCACTACCCAGAATGGAGTGATAGCTTAGAATCAATAAAAATACAGGGAAGCAATGATGAAAAAACAAATAACTGAACAAGATGATAACCAGACCGCTACTATCCATGACACACATTTCTTCAAATACATCACCAACATGTAACCTATAGGTGTAAACAACAGAATTAAGTGTAGGGATCTCATACTTATAAGAGAATCTCTATGAACCATTGTTCCCTCATGTCAATTTCTGCATTATCCTCTATTAGGTCATAGACACATTATCCATTCATATATAAGTAAAAACATGTTGAGATCCATACATAGTTGCTGTTGTAAAATGCACATATAGCTAACATAATAGGAACATAAATATCATGAACATATTAGCCATCAAAATCTGCATATACCTCAATACATTTACACATGAAAATCAAGGGAATGAATTTCTCATTAATGAATGCAATGAACCAATCGAAGATGGGACTACCACGTTCCACCCGACCATAGATTGGCTGAGTCAAGTCTCTCTTTAGTCAATCACCCCCATGCCATATTCCAAGAATGAATGTGGGATTCATAGAACACATAAAAAACACTAATCAACATGGATTCCACCAGAGTTCTTCACCTACACCATGAGGAATTTGAGTGCCTCCTAGTCTCTCGAGCTTTACTATGCATCCACAATCTGATCCAGGGACCAGTAAGCCCTACACTGAGACATACTCTCCAGACTTTACCATGCATCCCATCCCGGGATCACTAGGCCCAACGGAGATAAAATCCACCTCTTGGCTTTACAATATATTTCTCCATTCACCGACAAGGATTCCTAGGCCCACAGAGACACACAATCTGCCTTTACCATAACCCACATTCTGGTTTAGGGGTTACTAGGCTAGTGGCTTCGTGATCCTCAGTCCATTTCAAGGACCACATAGACCATGTGTTTTTCAATTTGGAGATACAACCCACTCATCTTCGAACCCAATCCAACCATCCCACATAAGCCATATGAGAGAACCCATCTCATCAAAGCTATCAAGAAATGGCAAGGCTAGGATGAAAATATTTTCATACCTGGAAAAACCCATGCCATCGTAGAAAAGAAACACATGCAATCACATGCATGCCAAATATAGCAAGGAAATTACACATGCAAGTTGATTCCTGAAATGAATCTTGTTGTAGTTGCTTGATCCTGCCTTTACCTACTTGATCTTTGCTTCCTCTTTCCTTCTTTTATCCAATGCCAAAGTGCTCCAAAAAAAATCCGAGTGTCCAAGAGTGAGAGAGAGAGAGATAATGAGAGATCTCCAAAACTCAATTCACAAAAGGTTACCAACTGATCCTCATAAGCCTTTTTATGAATGAGGCCTTTATTTTCTTCATTTTCCATTATTTTCCTTCATTTTCCTCCTCACATGAAACCTGTGACCTTTCACCCCAATTTTTTCCTAATATCCATTATTTTCATAAATAAATGTACCAAAAATTCCATTATGCCTTTCTAAAGCCTTAACCATTGCCTTTGCCAATTCCCTTAGCCATAAAAAACCAAATGAACACCCCCTAGAATGTCTTGCCCAACATTCATCTTGGAATAAGTGTCCCATCGACCATGGTTATTGTTTTTAACTTTTGTTACATGGAATTTTCACCAAGGTTGTTACAAATGAATACAATAACAAACTTGTCCAGATAAAGATGCAACACACTATTCATCAAACAAATAAATGTAGTTGGAGAATTAGTTAAACCAAATGGAACAAAAACAAACTCATAATGCCCATAACTGGTCCTGAATGTAGCCTTAAAGATATCCTCTTCCTTGATGCATACCTTATGTTATCTTGATCTCAAGTCGATCTTAAAGAACATTGCTGCTCCCTTAAACTGGTCAAACAAAACATCAATCCTTGGCAATGAGTACATGTTCTTGATGGTTACTTTGTTCAACTGCCTATAGTCAATTCATAATATGAGAGTACAATATTTCTTCTTCATAAATAATACTGGTGTGCCCCAAGGTGGTACACTTGGCCTAATGTAACCCTTGTCCAACATTTCCTTCAACTGCAATTTTAAGTCAGCCAACTCAGTTGTGCTCATCCTGTAATGTGCTTTTGATGTTGGGGCTGCCATTGGAACCAACTCAATAGAAAAGTGTACCTCCCTGCGATGTGGAAACTCTGTAATGTCCTTAGGAAATACATCCTGAAACTGATGCAAAACTGGTTGCATGCTCAAAACATTGACATCCTCAACCTCCTTACCCTCATCACTAGAAATGTGTACTATAAACATCACACAACATTTTCTGCAACTATGCTTAGCTTGCATAATGGTAAACATCCTCACTGATGTAGGCTTCTTCTTCCCCTACAAAGTCCTCTTTTCCCCACTATCATCCACAAACTCAATGGCCTTGTCGACACAATCCACTTTGGTTCTGTGAAGGCATAGCCAATCCATACCCAAAAACATACTATATGAACCCAGTGGAAATACATTCAAATGTTTTGTTGTAGGCATACCAGTTAACTCAAATTCACAAGCTCTTACCCAATGGTGAACTCACTTCTTTGTACCTGTAGGAAACTGCACCAACCAAGGTTTTACATACACTTCTTTTCTCAAACGACACTTATCCACCAGGTCAGGATTAATATAACTATAGTTAGATCCAAGATCAATCAAAATAGAAACAACTTGATTGTAAATCTTACCATCCATCTCAATGATCGATGCCTAATGATCCGCTTGCCTACTGTCCAAAACTGCATAGATCCAAGGAATGATATGACCAATGTCACCAAATGTATGTGTCTCCCAAGGACTGTAGATATGGGGTCTACCACCACTATGATACTACGAACAATCCCTCTTACGATGATCATTACCACATATCCAACACTACAATGGTTCCCTGCCACCACCTCTAGATTGCTTCTCTCCACGTCCTTTCTCAGTGGTATTGAAACTCTTTTAAGGAACTACATTTTCTTTCTCACTTGCATCTTGAGGTATTCCTCTCTTTGGTGGCCATTTTACTTTATATTTCTCATTTATTTTCAAGTTATTCTTAGGATCCACTTTACGCTTCGACTCCTCATAACAATGCTTCAACTTTCGGATGACCTCCTCCAATGATCTAGGCTCATCAAAATCAATCCAGTATCTGTATGAAACTGAAACTTCATTGATGAATCTATGAACCTTGGACTTCTCCTCCCCAAGGTAAGGCACATCTGCAACTCATAAAGCTCCTTAGCTCTATCATCATTGTACCTCTCAGACAAGTACTTCTTCTTGAAGAGCCTTTCAAATGCATGCCAATTCAAATATTCCTTATGTATACCTTTGACATTCATAATTTCTTCCCAACAAATATCCGCTTTACCTTTGACACTGAAAGTGGCTAACTTTTGTTTCATGTTTTCTGAATAATCATGCAATCAGAAGAATTTATTCATACCAAGAAACCATGCTTCTGCATCTTATGATTTCTTTATCTCTCCATCAAAGGTAGGTGGTTTTCCCTTCCTAAACTCATCCATAAAGTATTCCCCATCACTCCTCCTGTAAGGATGATAACGATGATGATCATGATGTCTATTAGAACTAGAACTGGAATAGTCTGTGTAGGTTTTAACCCCGTACAAAAATTACCTGCATACGAATTCTAAATCACAGAAAAATAAACAATGCGAGAACATAACACATAAAAACACATATGCACAGAGATTTTCCCCTGGATCCCAAAACCGGGACTACCAGCTTGATTTTTTCATTATATTCCTTTCAATGTTACAATACATATTTATACATGCCGAAGCATCCAATACCATGGATTGAAAACCATCGCGTCCAAAACCATGGATGGAAAACCATCGCGTCCAAAAATACATGTGCGAAAATCATGCACAAAACCATAGGTGGGTCCGCCCAACCTAACATAGGGTCCAAAACCAAAATTTTCCGGGGTGCTGCCCCGGACCCCATAAAGTGGGGTTACGGGTACCCC
>APFE031533251.1:295092-308921 GCA_000404065.3 Pinus taeda
AACCTAACATAGGGTCCAAAACCAAAATTTTTTGGGGCGCTGCCCCAGACCCCATAAAGTGGGGTTATGGGTACCCCTCAAACCCCCTATTAACTATGTGGAAAGAATATAACACAACCCAACAATCTATGAACCTTGGACTTCTCCTCCCCAAGGTAAGGCACATCTGCAACTCATAAAGCTCCTTAGCTCTATCATCATAGTACCTCTCAGACAATTACTTCTTCTTGAAGAGCCTTTCAAATGCATGCCAATTCAAATATTCCTTATGTATACCTTTTAAATTCATCATTTCTTCCCACCAAATATCTGCTTTACCTTTGACACTGAAAGTGGCTAACTTTTGTTTCATGTTATATGAATAATCATGCAATCAGAAGAATTTATTCATACCAAGAAACCATGCTTCTGCATCTTGTGATTTCTTTATCTCTTCATCAAAGATAGGTGGTTTTTCCTTCCTAAACTCATCCAGAAAGTATTCCCCATCACTCCTCCTGTAAGGATGATAATGATGATGATCATGATGTCTATTAGAACTAGAACTGGAATAGTTTGTGTGTCGATCACCTCTCCTATTCGGAGTGTCCAACAACCTGCCATCTCTGATCGTGTCATGTCTATCTTACCTGTGTCTACTAGGATACCTACTTCCATATGCCATATTAGTTCTGTCCTCATGTCCATGGCTGATCTGAAGTGGTCCCTGTCACTGCCAATTTGAAAAACTCTGAAGTAGTATCGCATTCACCTCTGCTTATTTCTCTTGTTCCTACATGGTTTTGTCATTGTCTATTTTGTGATTCCTTATTTATTCCTTTAGGATTCTCAATGTGTTTGCCAAGTATGTGGTTCGATGCTTGTGCATTCAATTAGTGGATATCTCTACTACACTTTGATTGATGAATTTTCAAGAAAGGCATGGATATACTATTTGATGCATAAAGATGTAGCCTTTGAGACATTCAAAGAGTTCAAAGAATTGGTTGAAAATGTAACAGGGAAGAAGATCAAAATATTCAGTTTCGATAATGGTGGAGAATACATGTCAAATGCGTTCATTGAATTTTTCATGAAAGAAGGAATCAAGAAGGAAAAGATCATGCCATATACTCCCAAACAAATGGTCTAGCTGAAAGGAAGAATAGGTCCATAGTAGAAGCTACCTGTGCAATGCTCCATGATCAAACGTTGCCAAAGTTCCTTTGGGATGAAGCTTCACATGCTATTGTATATGTTCAAATCAGAGTGCCTCATCTAGCCTTGGAAATAAGAACCCCAAAGAAGCATTCACAAGGGTCAATCTTGACATCAGCCACCTTTATATATTTGGATGCCCCATATATTTTCATGTTCCAAAGTACAAAAGAAACGAGTTGGATGCTACTGGAAAGGAAGGTAAATTTGTTGGTTATTATGAAAATTCGAAAGCATATAGAATATGTATTCCCAGTAAAATACGAGTTGGATGCTAAGAGACATGTTCCTGTCTGGAGATCATTTAGAGAAAGGAAAAATCCATGTAGGTACCAAGCATATGTTGCACCCATGAGCACTATGATTCAAGCAAAACATTCCACATTCGAAGAAGCCGTAAAAGAAAATTTTTGGAAGGATGCTATGGCCGAGGAATATGAATTGATCATGAAAAATGATATATGGGTTGTTGTGTTGCGACCAAAGGGAAAATCTGCAGTGACTCTAAAATGGCTATTCAATATCAAACATGGAGTTGATGGTAGAATTGAGAAATACAAGTCAAGGTTCATGGCTCAAGGATTCTCACAGAAAGAGCGAGAGGATTATGATGACATATTTTCACCTGTGGCTTGACATAGAACTATCTGTTCGATAGTTTCTCTTACTGCAAGTCAAGGGTGGACCATTCATCAAAGGGACGTAAAGACCAAATTCCTTCATTGCATATTACAAGAATAAGTGTATGTGGAACAACCACAGGGATTTGAAGTGGAAGACAAAAAAACATGTTTGCAGGTTGAAGAAGGAATTTTATGGTTTGAATCAAGCTCCTTGAGCTTAGTATGCTCACAATGACAATTCTTTGATGAAGCTAGGACTCACAAGAAGAAATGCCCATTCCAACCTCTACTTCAAGGTAGTCTAAGGTATGCCATTGATTTTGGTTTTATATGTTGACAATCTATTATTGTCAGGTTACGAGCCTTTGATGATTGAGTTTAAGAGGGAGATAGCCTCTGAATTCAAGATGAAGGACCTTGGATTCATGCAGTACTTTCTAGGCCTTGAGGTGTGGCAAAGGCCTGGTGAAAATTTCTTTTCACAAGAAAAATATGTTGTAAATATGTTGGAAAGATTTGAAATGACAAAATGCAAATCCATGGCTATTCCGATGGAAATGAAAATTCAAGAAGTTATGTGGAGATGATGCAGGACCTGATTTGGCAAAGCCATCTGAGTATTGACAATTGATTGGGGCTCTTATGTTCCTAGTAAACACCCATCCAAACATATGCTATGCAGTGAAGAGAATGAGCCAATTCATGAATAAGCCCCTCCATGCACATTGGATTGCCACCAAACACATTTTGAGATATTTGCATGGGTTAATCGTACTTGGTCTGAGATATTCCATCGAAGATGTTTGACTTCATGGATATATCGATTCAGTCTGGGAAGGAAATGTTATTGACATGAAAAGTACATCTGGATGTTGTTTTAGTCTTGGATCTACTGTGATATCTTGGATGAGTTGGAAAAATAATTTTTTAGCATTCAGTATTGTTGAGGCAGATTATATTGTTGCTAGCATGGTAAGATGTGAAGAAATTTGGTTAAGGAACCTCTTCTAAGATCTATTTGAGTAGGTTCTAAAAACTATAGTGATATATGTGACAACAAGAATGCGATCCATCTAACAGAGAATCTGGTGTTTCATGGAAAGTCTAAGAACATAGAGATCCAATATCATTATATTTGAGATATGGTGCAGAGAGGAGTCGTTCGACTCCATCATATATCAATAGATGAGCAGATGGCAGATATTCTCACCAAGGCTTTACCCAAAGGAAATTTCTTGGTCTTCCGAGAGCATCTTGGACTAGATGTGACCCCTAAGGATAAGGGGAAATGTGGATCAAGGACATTGAGCCAACTCTTCGCACCTTGTTTGAGCTCCTAGGGTGAGGAATTGAGATAAAGGGCTCTTGGGGTTGAGGGACCTCTAGACAATAGGGTATCACCCTATCTGTTACCCATAGGGTTGGAGATGTTGTTCCCCTATCTTTATAGGGTTGTAGATGTTGCTCCCCTATCTTATATATGCATAATATACGCCATTTGAAATCATACCCACAAGTCAATCTTGTTGGGAATATCGCTCCCCATTTAGCCAACAGATTGAGAGAGTACTTGGGATGTACAAACCAAAATGATTATGATGCAAGTGTTATATCTCATGACTCTTGACGGTCATTGATGGGAATATGGGTAGGAAATAGGATTGGGTTGAGATTTTCTCCCCTTTATGGTTCCAGATTGAGAATGAGCTCCCCAATGTGACTTCAGTGTTGAAGATGTGCTCCCCTATATGTTTAGATATCTTATTCCTCAATATCGGTGGAAGTTAATGCTCCCCGATTCTTCTTCTTTTAGATTCAAGAATATTTCAACAGATAGAGTTGAGAAAATATGGTCACAACATGATAACATCATGATAGGATGATTTAATGATCAACAAACAAATAATGGCAGGAGGAATTTTTCCTAGTTGAGAGGGAGTGTTAATTTATGAAACTAGGGTCAACTTCCACCTTAGACAACCTATATGATAGATTTGATGATTGCATTGAATTCCTATTTTCGAGAGGACCAAAATCAACCTAAAGATCACCTCATTTGGACAAGAAGAAGTTGGTTTTGGAATTTATGAACCCACTCATGTATATTAGTTTAAGTCGGCCCTATACACATGTATAATTGGACGGTTCGGACTCACCATCAAATGGACCCTCATGGAAGCCTATAAATAGAAGAGACCTCAAGCTCATTTGAACATCATGATCAAGTACCTTCTCTACTCATCTATTTGTTGGGATCACATAGGTTCATTGAAAGAAGCTCACTCAAGGTCCAAAGTTTCTAGTCTTAGGCTCACATGTGCCTAGACTGCTTTCTATTTTCTGGTCACACACATGGCTCTTGACAAATTTGAATGCAATTTCTCACATGCCATGTTTCAAAGTGTGACTCAAAAGGCTCAGTAGCTCGCACGTATACATGAAGGGTGCGGTCAGGGTTCGAGATCTGATCTGGGAAGATCCAACCATAGTTGCACGCACATAGTAGCTAAGGGAGAAACAAGGGCATCACAATAGCTCATGGGACAACTTGAAGGGAGCGACCAAGGTTGTGAGGAAGATATGGGTTGATCCGACCACAACTGCGCCCATGTAGTGGCTCAAGGAGAAACTAGGGCATTATAGTCGCTCACATAACATCTTGCAAGGAGTGACCGACTGTTTGAATCTATTCTACTCCACAGTCACATGATCACAGTCAAAGTCGCTCGCTCACAGTACCTCAGAGAGTGTTTGATAGGTCATAGTTGCACGTAGAATTTCTTGATGAGTGTGACCAAGGTTCTAAGCTAGGGTTTGATAGTTTGCTGAAGTTGACCATAGGTATCTGAAGGCTGAAAGTTTTCTCACTACTGTACAGTAATTCTGGAAGTCTATCTTTGATTTGTATTAGGTAAATCTCAGTTGAAATATTATGTATTGGGCTCATTGTACTCTCTACCCAAAATTTTTATGACGATCTAATAAGAAGAATATTTGAAAGTGTTTTCCCCCTAGTGGGGTTTTTCCCTAGTCTTTGACCAATTTGATGTCTCTTATGGTTGTGCTATTGTCTCCTTTATATTGCATATATTTTTCTATCTTTAGATACTTCTTATGATTGAAAACATTGTTAATGGTTAGATGCATTGCTTAATGCAGAATGGAATTGGGCTAAAGTAATAGAAAAATCTGAAAATTTAACAGAAAGAAGTAACCTCATTCAATAAAGGATGGCTAGATGATCAAAGGTGTGGATGTCTTCAATTACTTCATGTCTATAAAAATATTGTAGAAAAAATTGGTCATAAGAATACTCTCAATAACATAAGTATGAGAAGGTTTCCAAGTAATTAATCAACAGTTGGAAAAAAAATTTAAGCATGCTTTGTAATGGTTAAGGATCGAGAATCTTCAACAAGATGACATGACTTAGATATGATGATATTGGTCAACATAAATATGGTTTCCTAAATAAAGAACGAGAGTTGATAATGACAAATCCAAAGAAGAAGAAATTGCAATTTGTTGGTTAGTTTGTTCCATGAGCACTTTGATTACAATTGATTATTGGAGAAGGATCTTTGGTTAAAGATGAAGATAGATCATATGAAAGGATGTTTATCTTAGAAATAAGAAGAATCTGAAGAGGCCATCATATTTAATAATTTTGGTATTTATGTCTTGGTTTTGGTAATCTGGTTGATATATATGTTAGCTACTTGAAAGGATATTGTAGAAATGCATAATGGCACTTAAGGCAAGTATATCTACAATTGTTGTTTTTAAACTTGATTAAAGGAATACATGGATTGAGTGAATGGTTTTGGTAATCCTTGAAGGATTGTGTTGTCAAGATGTTTACATCATCTTGGGATTAAGAGGTAGCAATACAAAGAGATAACCTAAAGCTCTACTTTGATTGGCTAAAATTAATGCCTTTGTTTATGATGATTAGAGAAAAGTGATGTGAATGGTTGATGGCCTGGATCTTGTCATAATTTGAAGGAAATTCGGCTCCATTTGATGAAGATGTGAAAAAAAGGAGGAGCCATGTAGCTACTTGAAGCTCTCCATAAAGGACTAGTAGCTAATGTATTTATGAAGACACACTACAAATATTCCCCATTGAAAGGAAGTAAAAGAATCTCCTCTATGCTTTAAAATAAGTAAGAAGTCTCCTTAAATGTTTGAAGAGCAACAAGGATCTATTCCCCAATCAAGAGGAAAAGAGGATCTCCTCTCTAGGTTGAGAGGGAGTGATGTTAAATACATCATATTCTCCATGTGTCATGCACTAGACCAGGACTAACAACCATAAGTGTTAGTGAAGGCACTATGAAGGACAATGGAGGATTGGATAAGCACCTAAGATTAATACTCCTTGAGGATAGACAATCCATGATAGGATGTGGACCGACACTCTTTGAGGAGTATCCAAGGTAAGAGTAGTTGACGAGGACCAATATTCTTTGAGGATTGGGAATCCAAGACAAGAATATTCCTAAAAGGACATACCTAGTGAACATCCGGACGGGGTATGTACATTAAGAGGTAGTTTGGTGTCTCCCATAAATCCTCCCACCATTATGCTCTGATATAAAAACTTGTCATTTAATACCTTACTATGTTGACAATGCTAGTTATGATATTGATGCTTAAACATGGCTTATCAATCTGACTCTTCTTATGAAAACTCTTGAGTTCGAGAATATCTTTGTACCGGTTGAACAATTATGAATACCTCCCTAGCTAATAAGGAGTGTTGGAAAATGTAACTAGTTTCATAGTTGTCACTGTACTCATGTCATTATGTATATCTTGATTCTTATGTAACAAGCAAAAGAAGAAAGAAAAAATACTTTCAATCATTGGTTTCATGCTTCTTTTGATTGGTCAACTAGGTTAAGCATGTTATTCATGCTTCTAGGGTTTTTCATGTCATAATAATTTCTCTCATGAGTCAATGTCATTTGTATAAGACCCTATTGGGCAAGTTGTAACATGAAAAATAATATATATGTGTCTAGAAACTCAAAATGACCTCCAAGCACAAGTCAACCCTATTACTGACAAGTCAGCCTGGAAGAGGCTATTTGACCTCATGAAAGGAATATATATAGAAGCATTTTCAACCTCATTTGACATACATTCAATATGAACAAGAGAAAAGTTTGATCTGAAGTAAGGAACAAGAAGAAATCAAAAGCGAAAGTCAAGGAAACAAGAAGAAATCAAGAAAAGGAAGAAAGATCTGATTTTGAGTCGTATTCTCTTGCATGTGCAAAATAATTAGGGTCTTTGCATCTATTGCAAGGACGAAAGTTGCAGGTCGAGGTTGCAAATCCGAGCTAGGGGCCAAAACTAAGATTTGAAGGATATTGAAGGAGGATTGACCCATGTTTCCTAGTTGATCTTTTACCTATTTGGAGGAGATTCTCAGAGGGATGACTTATTGCTTGGAGAAGGTCTTGACATTGGTCTTTGGGTCTTGGTTTTATCATTTGATCATATTCTATAAGAAGAGAAGGGATTCGTTTTGGGTTTTTCCCTTAGAAGGGTTTTTCCCTCGCTTCGAGCTTACTTCTTGTGTCTATTGTCTTTATTGGTTTTTCTCTTGACAAATGTTTGATGAAAATTATCTAAGAACAAAAAGAAGATAACTAAAGTTCCTAAGAAATTATTAAGGATAAGGAGAATTGAATAACTAGCTTCCCTACTAGATTCTCCAACACTAAGGATGGAGGAGTGTCAAGCACCATAGCTCTATAATATATTTAAGGTTTTCCAACAATAGTACTTGGTCTAATATTTCACAATGTTAAGTAGGCAAGATAGATTATACCCTTAGACATACTACTTGGTTCCTTTGGATACCAGTGTAATCTTCCGAAGTGTTAAATACCAAAGTAATCTTTGGAAGTGTTGTTTTTAAAGTACAATATTGAAATGTGGTTAAGTTTTTAGAGTACAATATTGAAAGGTGGTTAAGGCGCTTATGTAATGCAGTTTCACGTGTGCCTAGGGAAGGCACTTTTGATATATTAGAAGGTACATGGAATATAACACAATACAACTTAGTAAGTATTTCTAGAAAAGTGTTCAATACTCTAATGTATTCCTTGTGTATATGCTTCTAGCCACAATTTTACTAGTCAAATCACAAATCTCTATATTCAAAGACATTGGAACACATCTCTACCATTATATTCTTTTTTCTTTTTCTAAAATTTGGTATCACTTATAACATACTAAACCAACTTAGTCAATCATTATGAGAATATTCCAGAAATATAAGCTATAGAGAAGTAAATACTCGAGAGACAAGGATATATAACTTGCGTAATATAGCCTTCGTATTGGTAATTTAGAAAAGAGCTCCTATTGATTAGAGCTCCAATACAATGACGACACTAATTTATAAATAATATGTAAAGTGGACATTGGAAGATACGAATAATTTTTTTTTTTTAATTATTAAATCGAATTTATTTAGTTTTTTAATAGGGCAGAAAAGAGGGACTCTTATTTAGTAATCATTATTTGGAATTTAATATTAGATAATCAGAAATCATTTCGTACTCTCTCCAATTCGTTAGGATTCTAAAGTAGATTGCATGATTTCAAGTCTCAAATTATGTAATTAAATTATGGGCAGAGGAATGCACATTATTAGGTTTTCCAGCGACATTGCCTTCCAAGAAGGCAAGAGCTAACCAGCCTGCCATAGGGCATTAAATGACTGGTTAGCTGCATGCCTTTTAACTTTATAACACACTCATTTATCTGGTGTGTTATAAAGTTAAAGGGCATGTAGCTAACCAGTCATTTAATGCCCCGTGACACGCTGATTAGCTCTTGCCTTCCAAAAAAGTATATGATTGTGAATTCGTCGATGTGATTTATTTACACGTCAATCAATCCTCTCAACACCATGGAATTATGTGCCAAAACATTGATAGTAGACCTCCCTTACCTCTAATATATCATATTACTATTTAATTTCAACATCTCTAGATATTGGGTTTTTAATTTCTGAATTTAATTCTTTAAAAAATCAACATTAACGTATTCTTACATTTCTTCAAATGAAATGATGTTATATGTGTGAACAACAAATAGATTTAATACACGTGCTTTTAATTCAACATTTTTTTATAAATTTGCATTTAATTTGGAAGTAAATTTTATTGAAATACAATTTTAATTTAACATTTTTTTTATAAATTTGCATTTAATTTGGCAGTAAATTTTATGGAAATACAAGTTAGCAGTATTAACTTTATAGATATAAGTAGAGAGTATATTTATTTATTAATAATATTTGGAAATATTAACTGTTTAAATTAAACATAATTGAATAGGACTTTTTATTATTGAAAACAAAATTATATATTTATCACTTTTAAAATAATAATTAAAACCATTTATAGTTAATTACTGCAATGTATATATTTATAAATTGTTTTTAATGTAATTCAAGTTGGTTACATAAATTTTAGAAAAAAAAGTTAATAATATTACATATAGAAGTCATGGGTATCTATAGATTGTTTTTTAATATAATTCAGGTTGGTTAAACATAATTTTTAGAAAAAAATTCAATAAATATTATATACTGAAGTCATGGGTATCTGACTTTTCATTAATTTTAGATAAACATTTAATAATCTTAATGTCGAGATTCTTGCTTATTTCTCTTGTTTTTCTTTTTTCTTTGCTTACAAAACAAATGAAATTATATTTATTTTATGATTATTATATATTTGTGATATTTATGTTCACAATATTCATGCATATGTAATATTGTGAAAAATAGAATTTGATGAGAAGTAATATGAGTGTGTTTATAAATATATGCTTGTTTGCTTGAAATTCTACTTGTTGGATTTCGAATGCAACATAACATATTTTTTTGCCACTTTTTCAATATAACAATATTTTTTTTTTGCCACTTTTCCAATATTCTCTTATAATAAGGTAAAAACATTTTTTGGTTCTAGGATTTTCATTCCATAGTCTACATATTATAAGTTTAAGGTCATTGGCAATATTGTATGGTTATTGAAAAACACTTTGTTTATCCATTCATACCTATCCATTTATGGTTGTCTTTATTTATTTTTAGTTTATACCTTTCAAAGTTCAATAATTAAACTAAGCGCTAACTATAAAGCCTTGTTTAATAGAAGTAATAGACACTTAATGGGTCTTATTTAATAAAGATTACCATTCGCGTATTATTAACTATCTTATAACCTTAATAAAACCTTAATCAAAGAAAAAGGGCCTCGTACAACCATTCTACATTGAAAACTATTAACTAACTACCTTACGAACCTTAATCAAAGGAAAGGGCCTTTACAACCATTTTACATTAATTCCTTATGAAAACTATTACAACCATTCTACATTGAAAACTATTAACTAACTACCTTATGAACCTTAATCAAAGAAAAGGGCCTGTACAACCATTTTACATTGATTAATATTAACCACCTAGTAATTACCTTATTAACCTTAATCAAAGGAAAAGGCCTTGTAAAACCATTCTACATTTGTACTATTAACTACCCACTAACTGCCTTATTACCTTATGAACCTTAATCAAAGGAAAGGACCTAACACAACCATTCTACATTGAATACTATTAACTACTCACTACCTTATGAACCTTAATCAAAGTAAATTAATTGATATACTCCTACTCCTAAGTACTAGAGACTCCACAGTGAAGGTTACGGCAGGGTCCTAACAGTTTTTAACTCACATTTATGTGAGTAATTGCTACAAACTACATTAATTGATATACTCCAATTAATACTCCTTTCTCCTAAGGACTAGAGAATCCACATGGAAGGTTCCTTTCTCCTAAGGACTAGAGAATCCACATGGAAGGTTGGGGTCGGGTCCTAACAGGTCTAAAGTCACATTTATGTGAGTAATTGCTACTTCTTGTTATGAATTTAGATAAATCATAATCTTGGTCATCTGAGCTTTCAATGACTTTCTAGGTTTGGGTAATGGTTTGGTAGCTAAATCCCTATAACTTTTTGAATGCAATTATCTAATATTTGTGCACTTGTATCATAAACCCCTTCTTCCGGAAATTTTGGACTTTTAGAAACCTGATCTTGTTGTGGATTCCATCATTTGACCCCCTCCATGGAGAATATTTCCCTTTGAAGATTTGCCCACCTTTCGTATTTCTCCATTATCTCCGGGTCTCCTAACTACTATTTCATTTGTGATTGAAGATTTGCCCGCCTTTCGTATTTCTCCATTATCTCCCGGTCTCTTGAATGTGCATGGAAAATACCTTAACATTTATACTGGTACTAACATGCATATTTGTTGGTGGTTTCATTAAATTTGTAGATCATTCTAGGTTTCTTCCATAAACCATTTGAAAATGACACTGACTTGGATATTTAACACTTGAATTGTATGAAAATTTATTATGCAACAAAGTTGCATCCCATTATGTGCTCTCCAACCATACTTCACAACAACTTCCAATAGTTTTGTTTACCACCTTCATTTTTTTTTGGGATGGAAGGTGGTGTACTGAATGCCACAAACTATTTTGGACACATCAACCAAGTGGAGTCTGTTAGCAATTGATTATAGTTGCACAAGTAAATTTCATGGTGAATTCGCTGAACCAACATAGGTAAATAGCCAACAACTTTCAATGAAGGCAAATATTTATATATATAGTTAGTTAGTCACTACCTTGGTGGCCCCACCCTATTCCATTAGGGAAAACAGTTTTGTCTATCCAACATTGGTCCTAAGTCTGGTCTAGACATGTGAAAATAGTTTTGTTCATCTAACATTGGTGCTAATTCTGGTCTAGACTTGGCTTATTGTTTGGCATTTATTATTGGGATTGTTTCTTTTTTAGAGCAAGGTAGATAGTTTTTCCATTTTAGAGCAGGGGCAGGGTAGATTGCTTTTCCGTCCAACATGACTTTTTTTTCTATCTAATATGATTTTTTTTTTCATCCTTGTTTTTAATCATATTTTTCCATCCTTGTTTTTTATTTATGGTAGGATAGATTTTTTTCCCTCCCATATGAGAGTTAGTCTGGTTCACTTTGCCTATGTGGAAAAAAAAAATGATTTCTTTTTTATATTTTCTTCATAAAACATGTGTAACTATTGATGTCAGCATGAACATTCCATCTATTTTCTTAGTTGTATGCCTTTTAGGCTAGGCGGACTGTTATCACTATAAGTTTTGGGTGTACCCTACACTCAAGAGTCTCTGTTTTATTTTTCCTCTAGACGAATAGCTTAGTTAGGTTCACACACGTAGTTGATTTCAATAGTTATTTTTCCTCTGGATGTATTAGCCTGCCTAGGTAGGTTCATACACCTGGTTGATTTCGATGGTCGATGGTTATCACCATAACTTTTAGGTGCACCCTATATTTAAACGGAAAATATCTATTGGCCTGCCTAGGTAGGTTCATACACCTGGTTGATTTGGATGGCCATGGTTATCATCATAATTTTTAGGTGCACCCTACATTTAAACCGAAAATTTTGTGAGGAGTGTTTTAACAGTATTCTATCGCAACTAATCCGACCCCTGGGTCCTTAGCTGGATGTTTGGAATCACCCTGTTATCTTTATTCAGAAAACTTATCATGACATATCATTATTTCCGCCCGCTTGCAGTTAAGTCTACAGCAAAGCAACTAATAACCCTCGAACATATTTTTTTTACCAATTTAGGAATCTTGCGTATCAATGGTTTAATGAATTGTTTGTTGGAGTAAGGCATGATGTCTTCTCATGTTTTCTGATTCCAAGTTGGTTTTCATGTTGCAGAATCAAAAGCAAATGCTTAGGTAGAGGCCATTCCAAGCGGACTCATGAATATGTTTGGTATTAGGACCGAATACGGTTGGAATTTCAAAAAAGACCTGGTCATCAAATTTTACGTTTTTCAAAGTTTTTAACTTGTTTTTACAATTTCAAGGTAGATTTTTGATGGTTTTGTAATTTTTTAACCTGTATTTGAAGGGCAAACTACTCCATGAAGAGCAACTTGCCCGTCAAATGCCCGTCAAATTCCAACTCTGTGACCGAAGATAATTTTTGTTTCTTCGTTGGTAATTAGACCTCAGTTATATATATATTCCAAGTGCACTCATGAAAATAGTCACATGGCTCAGGAATATTGGGAATATTAGGTATTATGACATGATAACTTTTCTCTCGGTTAGTAAAGAACTTTGGTTTGTTTCTCTTTATTAAAAGAGTGTCTTTATTAAAACAGTGACTGATATTTATAACTCATTTAGGGATATATATATATTTTGTGAGTTATAAATAAATTTATAAAGTCACATCATGTTCATCTTAGGAATGAATTTATGTTAACTCATCCTTAAGGCATTAGAGGATCATCTTAGGAATGAATGTATGTTAACTCATTCTCTGAGGAAATTTAGAGGTAATGTAATGACTAGGACTATGACTATTCATAATAGTGATCAGGAATTTAATTTAGAGGTAAGTTAAGTGACGATAGGAATTTTCAAGCATTACTATTTATAAAATGACTATGACTATGACTATTTATAATAGTGATTAGCAATTTAGTGATTAGGAATTTTCAACTAGGAATGAAAGTAAGTAAAGTCATTTTATTTAAGCTATTTGATTATCACTATTTATAATTTTCAATTATTACTATTCATAATAATGACTACAACTATTTATAATAGTGAATAGCAATTTAGTAATAGGAATTTTCAACCATTACTATCCATAATAATGACTATCACTATTTATAATAGTGATTAGCAATTTAGTGATTAGGAATTTTCAAGTAGGAATGAAAGTAAGTTAAGTCATTTTATTTAAGCTATTTGATTATCACTATTTATAATAGTGATGAGCTTTTAGTAATTAGGAATTTTCAAACTAGGAATGAACTTAAATTTTATTTAAGTTATTTTCTTTATTCAAAGAAAAATTAAGTCTCATATATTTTTT
>APFE031533251.1:310213-344333 GCA_000404065.3 Pinus taeda
TTATTATTATGTGATTAAAGGAATTGGTTAATTGGGCCGGTTTTATATTAATGTGATATAGGGTTAGATTTTATCCATTACAATTCTAATTTTGAAGTATCTATATATGTTTTTTTTCCCACACAATTTTTTGATACACAATACTGTAGAATTTCTTATAGATTCACAAGCTCATGCAATTTACTAAAGCACAGAACACGAATCTACTTCTACTTTCAACTAGTGGAAGTCAATAGATTGATGGAAACAATATTAACAAGAAGAAGACAAATCAATGACACATAACACAATAAGTTTTCCAAGGGAAAGCCACTGCTCAAAACCCTGCCTATTTGTATTTCACTAAATTAGAAATATGAGTGAAGATACAAAACTTGTTCTCACAAGAACAATTCTGCACAAGTATGCTCAACTCTCTACCCACAAGCCCGCTATTAGCCAACACTTAGCCAATTTCCACTCCCTTCCAAGCCCCTATTTCCTTGCACAATTCCTAGGATGAATAGCTCGTATTTAAAGGGAATTCATGCTTTCCAAACCACACAATCCTAATTAGGTCCTCTTCCTAATTGCATGCATGTTATTTACAACTCATTAAATCATACAATTGTTAGTACATTGTCTCTACCCTCTAGTCTCAGCTGGGTCTTTTTCTGAATTGACATGCATGAGTTTATGATGAGGGAATCTTCAGTTAACTGGAGTAACACTTGTGGATGCACCAGTTCACCAATTGGCTATTAGTCCTCTATTAGTTCCACAAATAGTTAGAACTACTTTAACTGACTATAACTCAGTAAACTGAGTTCTCTAATTACAAATCAATTTAAACTCATACTAGACCCCTAAAATATAGGGAGAACATATACATGACTACAAAGAGACTTCCAACTAGAAATTCCTAAGCTAATTAAGTTAATTAAACTTAATTAACTATTTACAAGTTGCTATAAAAATAGAATTCGATTTTAATTCATAGTTTAATTCAAGGACAAATTAAACTAGAATTTCTTGATGCCATTTCTCAACACTCCCTCTCAACAAAAGAGGATTATTTGATACCCCAATCCTATCTTTGTGGAACTCGAATTTACATCTTGACATTGCCTTTGTAAAAATGTCAACATTTTTCTCCTCCATGAGAATGTACTCTAACAACATGATCTACCTCAATGCACAATCTCTTTGATGATGATATCGAATATCAATGTGCTTGGAACTATTATGAAAAATGGATTTTCAAAGAGTTTGATACAACTATGATTATTGTAGTAAATCACTCTCGGATCCATCTATTGACCAAATGGACCAACCAGGATCTTCCTCATCCAAATGGCTTCACGTTGCCTGACTCACAACCATGTACTCAGCCTCTGCCAAACTAAGTGCAACCGATCTCTGTTTCCTGTTGTACCAAGAAACTACAACTGATCCAATACTAAAAATCCCTCCTGGTGTGCTTTTCTGGTCGGATGGACTCCCTGCCTAATCTGCATCGGTGAAGCCTTGAAGCTTCACTGCCTTTTCTTGTTTGTACCATAATCCATACTGAGTAGTGCCTTTGACGTATCTCAATACATGCTTTGTCGCCTTCCAATACAACTTGGTAGGCCTAACCATCGCTTGACTCAACTGGTTAACTGCATAGCATAAATCTGGTCATGTGTTCACCAAGTACATGAGAGAACCCACAAGATTCATGTAAACAATAACTTCCACTACCTCTCCCGAAGTAGCATCCTCCTTCTTCCAGTTACCAGCTAGAAGAGTCTCCATAGACTTGTATCTCTCCATGTGGAACCTCTTGAGTATCTCAATGGAATATTTTCCTTGAGACACAAAAAACTCCCCATCGCCCTACCATACTTCCATGCCCAAAAAGTAATGCATGAGCCCTAAGTCATTCATCTCAAACTCTCTTGCAAGGTCCTCCTTGCAATATTTGATCAACTGATCATCACCTATCAATATGAGATCATCAACATAAAGTACAATGATCAACAGTTTACCTTCCACCACTATGTGGTACAGGTTCGCATCTGCTTCACTCTTCAAGAAGCCCAACCCGGTGAAGTAGCTATCTATCCTAGTGCACTAAGCACGAGGTGCTTGCTTCAGCCCAAACAATGCTCCCTTGGCCTGACACATATGCGACTCATGGTCGAAGGTTTCAAAACCTTTAGGCTGCTCTATGTACACCTCTTCCTTTATTGTGCCATTGGAAGGATGTCTTCAAATCCATATGATGTATCTTCCACCCCATCTACGCTGATAGTGCCAATATAGACCTGATCGATGAGTACCCTACAACAGGAGAAAAGGTCTCATCATAGTCAATCCCCTCCACCTGTGAAAATCCATGGGCCACAAATCTAGCCTTATGCTTCTCCACACTACCATATGCAACTTTATTTACCTTGTAAATCCAACAGGAGCTCACCACGGACTTATCCTCCGGTCTTAAGACTACATCCTAAACACTATTACGAATTATGGAGTCATACTCCTCCACCATGGCATCAACCCAAGTCGGCTACTGCACTACTTACTCAAAGGAATATGACTCTGCCACAACACATTCGCTCATAAGAAACATGTATCCAGTGTACCTGTCAGCTGGCCTCCTCTGTCTGTGCTGTGATGTGGGTGCTCCCACATTCTCTCTAGCATTTGACAAAAAACTATCCGCCTCTCTGGTGCGCTTTTTTCCATCTCTGGAAGACTTTGCCTGAGTGGATGTCTCCACTCCCGGATCCTCTACATGTGGCTGCTCCACATCAATCTGAGGCTTCTCAATCTTGGGAGCTAAAATCTCCTCAATCACAGGTAGTTGAAGCTCCCTCTCAAGGAAAACTCACATGGCCTCCTCTTCAATGAATCTAACATCCCTGCGAACCACTGTCATCCTGTTGGTCGGAAAGTACATCCGATAGTTGTGAGGTGTATTAATGTACCCCACAAATATCCCCAATTTTGTTGTTGGCTAAAGCTTCTTCCGTGCATATTTTTTTACATGACAATATGTTGATGACCCAAAAATCCTGCAGTGACCAACATCTGGCCTCTTACTGGAATAAGCCTCCTCTGGTGTCTCCATCCCAAGTATCCGATGTGGGCTACGGTTTTGAACATAAAATGATGTGTTGCATGCCTCAATTGATATGTTGTTGAATGTTAGTTTTGTTGTGTTAATTCAACTTCATAATTAAAAACAATTGCTTTTCATTTGCTTCATGTGCATAAGTTTCATTTATGGTGTTTATGAATCAACAGGTAAATTTTGTCAAGCTTTATGTCAAATTCATGAGAAAAATAGCATGTAAGTAAAGTGTTGAACAAGAATAAAAAAAATGTACAACAAATCATCAAAATGAACACTTAACACAACATTTTGATGAAGGATTTCACCCCTCTTGGGCTACATGTCCTTCGTCCAACTTCCATGGCTTGGGCCTCTATATTAGATCAAAATGGAAAAAAGTTTTGTTTAAAATGCTCTACTACTCCTGAAACCTACTTCAATGTGCTCAGAACATCAAAATCTCTAGGAATGAATTTTCTTGCTCCCAATTTGGTCGAAAATTGCAAAAGTTATGGCCAAAACATTTCTCCTAGGAATTCTCCACTAAAACTGGAGGAACTCTAGTTACTCTGCTAAATTTTGAGTTAGGGCCAAATTTAGGGGCTCTTCCAGATACTCGGCCAAACTAACTGCACATTAATTAGTGGATAAGTGGAGATTAATTAGGAGATAATCCTAATTATCACTAATTGCGTGATTTTGGTTAACTGTTAACTGATAGTTATGTAATAGTGATCACATGGGAGGGGGCTAGCCCGCAAGCTGGCCCTCTCGTCCCCCAACCGCAAACTATTTACATAACAATTACAACGTGAAATTGTTATAGGTTAAGTCTTATGGTAGCAATGTAGTGGTAAGTTGTGGAGTTTGTATAGGTGAGGTCACGGGTTCAACTCCACCGACCTTCCAATAATTTTTCCACTACACACCGATAATATCCGACCTTTCGGGAGGGACACGTGGCGACCTCCAGGATTTCCATATGTACCCTCTTAATTGGTCCTCATCCACCCAATAAGATCAAGCCAACTCATCAAACCGTTAACCAACCACAATGTGCCATTTGGCAAGACTTTACTAGGCATTGACCAACCTTGACCTACCCAGTCACCTGCCACGTCAGCTATATGAACTACTAACTGTGCAGTGACTGTACTTTTTTGTCAAAATTTCTCTATTTGGCAAAGCAGAAAGAATGATATACCTTCCTCATACGAGCTATGTTTTGAGTGAAACGATTTGCGTTGGGATCGTATCATCGAGATGGACATGGTGGTTCAGGTTTTGAGCAATTATGAACATTTTGATTTTTGAGCTAACCACTAATTGCTTGATCATTCCTCCCCACTAGAATTCTTTTGGACCCTAAAAGATACTATCAATTGTTTCGAAGGTGAGGGTAAAACTCCCTGACCTTCTCAATATGCAACCATTTGGCCTTAGAAGGATTTTGTCCCTTCAATCCCAGTTGAAGGTATTCGACATTCCCTCTCTTTGAAGCTTTGGTTATCTGTCAAGTATGAGATCTTGCTGAAGTTAATCAAGATATTCTAGTGAGAAATCATCTATTGATGGTAGAAAAACATTCTCTCCTTGATCATCAATCAAAGGAGGCTCAAACAATCTCAAATTCTCAACATTAACCACAAAGTATATTTGCATATAAGGAGGCAATTATAACTCAAATGCATTGTTACCAATCTTTCCCAGAATTTTAAAAGGACCATAACGGATTGGCTTAAGCTTTTTACCTTCCCCTTGAAGTCTCTCTTTGCTAATATATAACTGAACTTCATCTCCAACATGAAATTTATGATCGACATGGTGTTTGTCATGCCTTGTCTTGTAGCTGCTTTGACTTTTTTCAAGTTGTTCTTGCACCGTGTGATGTATCAATTGATTTTTCTCACCAAACTTCCTTGCCTTATCGACGTCGCTATGACCATCGATGGCGACATCTTTCTCAAAGATGAAGTCCAATGGCGATCTTGGCAAGTACCCAAAACATGCCTCAAATGGTGATGTGTTTATGGAAGAATGCTTTGCCCTGTTGTATGCATGATGTATGTAATGCAATTGTTCATCCCATGACTTGGGGTGTTTGCTACAATATCCTTTAAGAAGATGAATGACTGTCTTGTTGACCACCTCGACTTTTCCATATTTTTGCAGATGAAAGGTCGTACTCTTCTTCAACTTAGTGTCATCATGTCCCACAAATTTGACAAAAAATTCCCAACAAATTGAGAATCTCGATCACTTACAATGGAAGTAGGAAGACCAAAATTAACCCAAACATTTGAATAAAAAGATGAGTTGTTTGTTCAGCTATAATTTGATTTTTACATGGCACTAGAATACACATCGTGTTGAACCTATCTACAACTACATACAAGTATTCATGACCTTTCCTTGACAATGGAAGACCTCTTACAAAATCCATTGAGATACTCTCGCATGGACATGAAGGTACTAGAAGTGGAGTGTACAATAGTAGTTTCCTATTTTTAGACGTACTTATTGCACTCAAAGAACATCCTCTAATGAAATGAGATACATTATCAAACATGTGTGGCCAATAAAAATACCTTTGGAGATTCGATATTGTCCTGCCCACACCAAAGTGTCCAACAATCAATGAAGTGTGTGCCTCCCTTATGATATTGTTTCTTTCTCCCTGTGGAATACATGACTTGCCCAAGTGGTACAACAAACTATTATGTACATGGTAATATAATTCTTTAATTTGGTTTCCTTGCCTCAAGCTTTCATACTGTTATGCTCTTGACCTATGATAACTTCCACAATGCCAAATATGCGAAGAAATACAACCCAAAACACAAAATAAATGAGAAAAAACAACAAGTATTTTATTATTCAGAGATAAAAGAAATGTTCACTCGCCTCTTTGAGGGGGAAATCTCGAACAAAGCAGAGCTCAATTACAAAATAATCCTTGAAATTTCTCAATGGGGAGTCTCTAGCTTCTATATAGGATTCATACATGCAATACCATGGGTCATTACCATGGTTCTCTCAATACCATATATCTAATACAATGGGCTTATCACATTATTTCTAACAACTTGTGGTCCCTTCCATGATGCGGGTTAACCACTTTATTTATTAACTATGGCTTGTTCGCAATAACTGTGGTCCCTTTCTTAAATGCGGGTCAACCACTTACAATTATTAATACGGGCTTTATTGACTCTTTAGCTAACTATGACTATGACTTGACCCTATTGGGTTTATTATATAAATAGAGGGGTTACAGTTGGACCCTAACATGCCCTCCCCCATAAAAAGTAGTCTTGTCCTCAAGGATGAAGCTGTGGAAATTGCTGAAGAATAGTGGCTGGTTCTCAGGTCACATATTTTGGAGAGGTGTATTTCCACTTAAAGAGGATTTCCTTGATTGTGTGGTCGCACAAATGTATTTCATGAATATTGAGGACACTTTTAGGTTGGATCCAGAGTGAACCTTCCTCATCCAATTCAGGTAGACTGGTTTGAATTTTGCAATTGTTCTCCACCACTTTCTTGAGGTATGATACATGGAAGACTAGATAGATTTTTAAAGTTGGTGGCAAGGCCAACTTGTAGGCTATTGCTCCAATGCATTGAATTATTTGATAAGGTCCATAGAATTTTGGAGCTAATTTCTAGCAGCCCTTTTCTTTGAGTGGTGTTTTCTTATATGGTTGCAACCGCAAGATTACCCGATCCCCTTCTTGAAATGTGCACTCTGAACAATGCTAGTATGTCTATTGCTTCATTCAATTCTAAGCTTGATGGAGATTATCTTTGAGACAAGATATCACGGTGACATGATTCTGTAGGATTTGATCAACTGCTTGCACCTTAGAGCATCTAGGGATATAAGAAATAGGTGAAGGTGGGAGTTGGCCATACACTGCTTCATATGGAGTCATCTTGGTGGCTTCATGATAGTTAGTATTATACCACCATTTAGGTAAAGGTAGCCATTGTACCCATTGATGTTGCTTTTCTGAAGTGAAGCACCTTAAGTATGTCTCCAAACATTTTTTGATTGCTTGAGTTTGACCATCAGTTTGGGGATGATATGCAATACTTAGTTGGAGTTGGGTGCCTTGTAGCTTGAAAGGTTCTGTTATGAAACCAGCTCAAGAAAAGATAGAAAAGATAGATCAATGCCTTAGAATTTAGCCTTTTCAAGGGGGAAACCTCCTTTACATTACATAAATGAACAATTCTTGGATGATACAAATGAAAAGACCTCCTTTCTATATATAGGAGTCTAAGGGGTCAAACATAATTAGAGCCAACATAACAATAATAATGTAAGGGCACAATAATAACAATAGTGGGCTTCTATGGGGCACAATAGTAACAATATGGACACTACATGGGTACATCAATATAATAAGTGGGTTGTACTAATAATAACAAGGGCTTACACTAGTAGTAACGGGGCCTAACACATTGAATTTTGAAGAATAGAGGACGGTGAATGGAAAATGAAGTAGTACTTTTACTTGGTAGAAATTATCTGAAACCTAGGCAATGAAAGATACTAGCAAAGAAGGGTTTCTTCGATCATTTTTGTTTGACTGAAACCTGAAAAGAAGTTTCGAATGCAAAAACAAAAATTTTGGTTGTAAATTGAAGGAACTCTCGGGTCAATTTTAATCGAAAACTGAAATAGATTATAAGTAGGAAAACCTATTTAAAGGAAACATCCAAATGTAACCATAAGACTATTCTTAACAGATATGGCATAGGGTCGAATCTATGGTGTGGTTGTTCTTCTAAATTCTTGAGAAATGAAACCCTATCCTGTTCGCAAAGAGAAACTAACATTATATCACGGAAATATTATTTAAAGGGTAATGTCCCAGAGCTTTCTTCTTTAAAATCTTAAGGAAAAATCTAAAAACCATAAGGAAATTTTATAATGAGCTGAATGTTCCAATAATCCAACAAATCCTTCCATCTATTCAACGTATTGGTGCATACATATGCTATATAACTAACCAAAGTCTCCAAAGAATTTGAAAATGCCTCAAAATCGCAAGGCCTGGAATGAAATTGACAGGCCCCTAAATGTCTTGAAATCCCTAAGGTCATGGAAGAAAATTCACACAAAACCTTCTTCCAGTTTTCAATTTCATTAAACCTTAAAAACCCTAAAAAAAAAATTGAACAAATAACCAACAATAAAAATAGCGAAATGATTTCATTTCAATTAGAAAATGTGAATTCTTCCTTCACTAATCAGGGATCCCGAGCTCTCCTTCGTCGATGTTATTATAGATACCCTTAGGTTCCTTTCCATCCATCGTGCATCTGACAAAGAGGCATGTGCCCAGAATCTCATTCATTGTCTCAGACAATTCCTTTACCATGGAACTCGGCCTCATAACCCTAGCTATCTCAATGACATCATCAAGTGAGATATTTCCACTATTCTTGATGTTCTCCAGCTTCTTCCAATCCCTTTAATCAAGCTCCTTGAGGGATTTTATGACCAGGGTATCCACATTCTGCACCATAATGACCTTGGTCTACTTACTTTGAATGGTGAGCTTTGCCATGACCCTTAAACCCTTCTAGTCATTTGTTGTTTCCTTGGAAATGTCTTCTCTGATCTTCTTGGGTGACAAACCTAAAGGACAGATCTTGGGGGCTAGAGACAAAGTAACTCCAACTTCATTCCCTATGACCCTAAAGTACACTTCAACCACTTGGAAAGGATGGAGCTTAGGAGGCATGACTATGAATTTTTCCATAAAACACTAAAGATTCTCTGATTCTATTGTCGCTACTATCTACTTCCACCCTCTGCAAATCTAACTCCCTTTATCTCTAAAGCCGAATTAATAAAAACTGCAAATGGAAGGCATTTTTCCTTTTGTCTTAATTTAAGACAATTAGCTTGCTAGAGGCCTTTTTTTTCCTTTGTCTTAATTCAAGAAAATTAAAAAGTTAGCATAAGTTTTTAAGACAAAATTACATCTCAAATAAACTTATTAAAACACCCCCTCATGTAGCAGTGATTTAAATCTATGCAATTAGATAGAGTGAAAAGTTGCGAGGGGACTTATAGAGGTATCCATAGGTGGAGCAACCAAAACCAATAGGGAAAATGTAACTCTGGCCCCTGAGTTACACATTCAAGAAAACCAAAAATTGTTCTATTCTTGTTGCCCCATTATTACGCTGGCTGAATATTTAGATGAAGAAAAAAATTGTATGTAACTTTCAAGCACAAGGGAAAACATGATAAATAAGTTTGGGTAAAGTGTAAAAGAAGGAATCAGTTTAATCAAATATGCATATTCATTTCATGCTTGCACCAGGGTCATTAAAATATTATGATTATAGCAGGTGGGGGAAGTCTATCACACATTATGTAGATGTTGATTTTGCAAAGGTACACAGTCAAATTAGACTATGAAATTTTTAGAGGCACCCAAGTCAACATTTAGGACTCTTTCAAAGTGTTTTCATCTTTAATTTGTAGTTGCCTTTCTTTCATAAATAGAATGACTTTTCACTATTATTTGTAAACCTTTTTATCTTTTTCCATATTTCCAGGGCTATTCAAAAAGGATGGTGATGTATGTAACATTTTTAATTCATGATTGTCATTACACCAAAACCTGCAGATATTAGTAAACAAACACATCGCTAGATTTAAGAAGATGCCACAAAACACAAGGCCATTAACCTTCTACGCCGCCACTAATGAGGAGCCAACACAATCCAAACAATATGATATAAATACCTTCCACTCTAGGAATTAATTTAATGTAAATCGCTGCAACACATGAGATCCATGAGATTAAAATATTTTGAAAATAAAAAACAAGTAATGTTAACATGATATAACGGATGTGAACTAGGGAATTGGAGAAAACACTGGTGGGTAGATTAGTTTCTAGTTTAACATTAGAACCGATATTAACTCACGTAAACTATTTCACTCAAATAGAAAGAAAAAGGGAAGAAAATAAAATAAAATTATATAACAACATTTACAGTTGTAGTTGTGGGAAATGTGTAGAGATTCAAACTTTTTAAATATATTTTGCCAACTTATTGTTTAATCCTACAAAATATGTCATTTCACTTTCACAGAGAATTTTCATCCTAAAAGCTTGCAATGCCTAAGAAGGAACCATAGTTTACACCTGTATGGAATTAAAAGATTTCATAAAAGAACAACATTTCTGAAACCCTATTAAACAAGTATATAGACCATTACAGCTATCTGGTACATTTAATCTCACTGAGGGTCATCTGACCTTTTAAGTTGGTTTTGTTGGATTCACATAAGACTTTGGATTGATTACCAACAGACTCTTTTTGAAACATAAAATTTATTATGTTTGATTCTCAACAAATTTGGATTATTGAGGCCCAAAGTGTTGGGTCCAATTCCTAACCCTGTTTCCATGGAAAAATTTAGCCTAGTTGCATGTTTTCCTGACTTGCTTTTTCATGTACTCCCTATTGATTTTTGGTTTCCCGTATACTTGTTGAGCCTATAAAGGATTTTTTGAATGGAATCAATGATGAAAGTGACAACAAAACAATAGAATTTTGATGAAATTTGATTATTATTCTTTATCTAACTTGCAACAAGATGCTTTCAAATCATCATTTAATTTGTAAGTTAGAAGGAAGACAGTAGCCAACCACCTAGCTCATTGAATGATTAAGTCCCTTCTTACTCTGTTTTATGTATTTTCTACTCACAAAAATCCATTGATGGATATATTATAAATTATGTTTTTTATGAAAAATGTATCAAATCAAATAAATATGTTAATACACTATAAAGGAAATTGGTGCTTATGTGTTTGGTTTTCATCTTTGAAATATCATTATGAGATCTATGAAAGGAATGAAAATATACAAAAGTATATGCTCAATATTTTTGAGTTGGGTCTTGTTGTCGTTACAATAAACACCCTCCAAAATTTTGCCAATACTTGAATTCTAGAGTCTATTGTAAGTCTTCTGATTGTTCGTTTCGTAGTTACTTCTTGGTCAATTGGTGCATTGGTAAGTCTTTGAGCTATCTTGTGAATCACAAGTGCCGAATTCACCTGCTCACACATGCTCAGTCTTTAATGCATTCATGAAATCATTCCTTCATGCGCATGCCACATTCCACTAATATAGTATCTGCGCAATGTTCAACCCATGTCGGCAGTAAGTGCACATTGTCATTGACAGTCCCTCACTTTTTTTTCGATCATAGTTTTGTTTTGTTGAGTTTCTTCAACTCTCACTTTTGTGTAATTTCGTCTTCGTAAGTGTCATTTTCATACTTACGACTGTCATTTTTTCTTTTGTTCACTTTAATTATCATAATTTTCATGACATCTTCCTCCTAATATGTGTTTCTTTGACCATCATTCACATATAACAAGTGTCATTAACACTTTTCTTTTCATATTGCAAGCATCGCCTTTGGGTGCGGGAATTATCACTAATCGTGTAAAGTGGAGATTTGGATTGTTTCAAGGGGGAATTCTTTTCGTAATGATTTTTTCTCATCACATAGACATGTTTCACACTCATTTCAAAAGTTTCAAGCACTGTTGCATAAGTGTCGTCACTATCATCGCAAAGTATATTGTTAGTGTCGCACTTGGGGAAATTCATCATAATGTCATCATATTGAGGGAAGTATGTTGTTCATGATTTGTGAGTGATCAATGATATGTCTTAAATTTTTCAAAGTGCGTGATCATGATCAACTTTTATCCTTGTTCACATTGACTCACTAATTCCACACTTAGCCTCATTCCGAAAATTTCACTCCTGAGCAACTTGACCTCACTCAACCTTCCTGAACTACACATTACATAGTCTTAATGGTCAAGCCTTGACCTTTCCTCTTGGAACTATACATTTCATAGTCATAGTGCCCAGATTTGACACTTGAGTTGTAGAACTGTGCAATTTATGCCTCCTGTTCAACATTAACTATGCACTACATAGTGTCAAGCCTCAAGCTTCTAGCCTAACCCTTGAGCTATGAAACTGTGCAATCCTTGAGACTATTCTCCCTCTAGAACTGTATATTTGGAAACTCAATACTTAAGCCTCAAGCTTGAGCCCTTGAACCACTGAATTATGCAATCTTCGAGCTTGTTCTCTTATCTCAACTACACATTAGGTAATTTCAAGCCTGAAACTTGATCTCCTCGGTTCCCCAATTGTGGAGTCACTTAGCCCAGGCAGTCAAAACTGTACAATGCACAGTCTCAAGCATCCAGCCTCCAGCCTGAGTCCTTGAGTCCCTAAATTGTGCAATTCTTTTACCTTGGCCATCCCGAAGTATGCATTAGGTAGTCTCAAGCCTCAGTCTTGTAACTTGGCCTCTGGAACTATACAATGCCTGAGTCAGTCACTCAATCACTCACCCATTCTAGCCCTATCAAGATATTTAATGCGGAACCTTAGGCTAAGGGTTTATGAGACTGATGTGATCTTGTCTTCAGTGGTTTGAAGTCACATGTATTCTATCATTTCATGATAGGATGATGATGAAGTAGATGGAGAAGGAGACCATTCTAGAAGACACCCTTGTAGCTACAAAGACAAGTTGGCCCATCATGAGAAGACAAAGGGATACATGTTTGCAACAACAGCTGAATAACAAGACCACATTGGAGACTCCTTATCTTCAAGCCATGAGGAGGAGGAATGAGAAGAGCATGTTCTATCTTTCAAGAAGACAGAAATAAAATAGCAACAAAGAGTGACTTTACACTGCCATGTAATCATGCAGTCCATGTTTGTAACACCCTTCTTCCAAATCTACCTAAGTAACCATCCACCCAGGGTAAACATGTGATGAGAACTTACTATGATATGGCTTGACTCTCTATGTGTAATTTAAAGAAGTGGAACTTGTTTAACACATCACACAGACCTTCCACATCAGCGACAGAACTCCCAGGTGTTATCGGGAAAACTAGTGTCCATTTAGAGCTGCTAGTCCCACTAACACGAGTAGCTATCTTAGAAACAAACAAATTAAAGTCACTTTTGTTTTCCTTTATGAGCAATAGATGAGAGAGAAGCAGAGAGTACCAACCTCAGTCTTTCACTTGGCTCCTTGCTTGTTTCCTATCCCCTTTGACAAAGCTTTGCCACTGTTTCCTTACTTGTCCCACTTCAAAGAACACTTGTAGAGTCAAGGCAACATAATGCCATCAAAGCATGGAGATCTATAACAATAAACAATATAGGATCAGATATATATTAACCATACAAATGCATATATCAATACAATATTCAGAGATGTACAAGAATATGGAGGAAAACTCAAATAGCTTTATTGATAGTAGTAGAAGAGATGATTACAACCCATTGATCTGACCCATCACCATCCTCCTAGCATGAAATCCCTCTTCACCTCATGAAAAGCTAGATCACCCAACACTGCGATGTTCCACAGAGAAACCAACATCACTTCCTTATAAGATACAAAATCCAGCCTCTGGATCTCTAGGATGAGGGATCCATATATAGATATTTGCAGGTGGGTGAGTCGGCTTCTGGGTTTTGATTAGTGTCATTTCTCTGATAGTTCTTGGTTCCACTTGGAGATTTCATGATCTCTTACTCATCCCTGGGCGAATTCAGAGAGGCAAGTGTCAAATGGGAAGTTTCTAGAAGATTCTCTAGGTTTCCACCTAGCCAGCTGCCTCTGCCATTTGTCTGCTCTCACTCATCACACCCTACAGAAGGGATATTCAGTACGCATCACACCCTTAGCACTGAGCAGTCTATATGGTCTAGTTTTGACCAGTTCTGAGTAGTTTTTTAGGGAGAACTTCTGGGAGATGATGTAATTAGCTTACCTTCTTCCTTTAGGGTATGAAACAAAACTTTTAGGGGCTTAGAAGCCCTTGGTTTATGGACATATGAGATTGGAGTTGCAGTGCCCAAATATGCCTATAATAGTTGCCCCCTAAAGCATGAGGTCTTAAATCTTTCGATGTTGGGTGAAATGCTTTATCATGAGGATACAAGATTTTTCGAACTGGAAGGTGACATGTAATAAGATACAATACAATACGTTATCTTCATAATATTTTCATGATCTACCTGAGGAGGGCATTCACATGCTCAACTTTATAAATTCATTTTCGTGTACATGGGATAGACAACCATCTGTGGAAAACTGATGATTCTGGTAGAGCCATCATCCCTTAGCTTGGATGATTATCTGTGAATCTATGATGTACATTTGATGTCTTTATTTTCCTGAATATATCACATCCCGGATGGATGAAACTAGATCCAAGGTCTTCAAACTCGTTCAATCTTCGCTCGAAGTACAAGTTGATCCATGTGAAAGGATGTTCTGACGTCGAACATGGAAATACATCACCTAATTACCAGCCAATGATGATGACCCTCAAGGTATGGCAGTACAATTCACATGGTGTGCATACATGAGTCAATGTTGAAAACCACGCAAAATCTCCCAGTCGAAGGCCATTGGTGTAAACCTGTCGCTAGGAGTGAGAAACTTGCCATTGAGGCATGCAAGCTTCAAAATACTGAAAGGTTTGTTCCTACGTCAACTTCTTGGATAATAAGTTCATGTCGACAAGAAGTGACCCATCGTAGGAGTACCTTAACGAATCCCACATCTACGACATGAAATGGAGCAAATGATTTTGTGGAGGTGAAAATTATCTAATCATACAAGGTTCATGGTGGAGGTCATGAAAGAATGAAGCGTGAAGCTATTGCAGCAGATGAGATGTAAGGTTGGTTGCTAAATTCTCTGAGCGACTTCTCTTGTACATATCGGTGACACTGAGATGGATTGGTAGCGTTAACCCCAAAAATGGATGGTACATATGAACAATGGTGATATGACTGGTGAATGGAATAACCCAACCCATCTCAATCATGGTGATGGAGTGAAAGTGTCATGTTCAAGAGTGACCTGCTACCAATAAAATTTCTTCAAGTTTTCTTCCCAATTTTTCCCCAGTCATTGCTGACCAGTACCTCTTTATTTTTATCAAGCTTGAGGAGGATAACATATTCTTGTTCTATAATTTTCCCTTCGGGCAAATCCGTCACTATGTTTTAACGAGCCTAGTGACAATGAAACTCGCTCTTGTCTACATGGACAAGTTTGTCGCTATTGTTTTAACGAGTTTAACGACAAAGATAACTTGGTACTTTTCAATTTTATAGAGTCTGAAGAGAGACGAAAAGGAAACTCCAGTAATCCTTTTTCATAATATAATCCCTTAAGTCTGAAAAAGTATAAAATAATACAAAGGGGATGACCTTTCGATAGTTTTAATGAGCCAAACAAGACAAGCGCTCGATATTTTTGTGTAATGATCCCTCAGTTCCAAAAAGGTTAAAATCTAGAGGAGGGATGGCACTTCCAATCACTTTAACGAGCCAGAGAGGCCAATTTCTTTACAATCTTTTCATATTTTATGAGTCAGATGAAAGGAGCTTAAAGGAGACTCCTTTTTCAAGGACGATGATGTTTTCAGATACTAGCTAGTTCCAGGTAAGGTTTGGAACTCTTTTCAATCATGACAGTGTAAAGAAGATGGCTAATAGAATCACTCATCACAGTTGTTCCTCAAAAGAGGTAAACAATCAAATGGAGGCATATGATAGGGTACAAAGAGTGGAGGTGATGGTAAGAACATGAACAAGGCTCAAAAGTTGATGATTATGCGATCGCAATGGTTATTTACCAAAAGATGGGTTCATTTTTTAATGAGCTTAAACTCTGGGGGGAACATATTCTCATTGCTAGGTTTATTTTTTAACGAGCTTGAACTTCACGTAAACTTGCTTGTGCCAGTCGTATAATAAGGATGTCTCATTGATAGGTTTATTTTCTAGGGAGCTTGCCCCATTCGAAACTTTTCTACGAAGCCTTTTGTTATGCAAGCTAGGAACCACCAACCTACAAGTTTAAAGGGTTAAGAACCTACAAACTAAGAAAATAAATGGTTGTTTTTCACTTGCATGCAAAAAGGTTTCCATGCCCCTAGGTATAACGAAGTAGAGTTTCCAGGTTACCATACAGAAGTTCTTGCATTAGCAAGATTGTTTCACCCACGTAGTAGATGAAACACTTCCTTGGCTTTGTCCATCGAAATGAATGAAGGTGATTCTACTTCTAATCACCTAACCTTTGACATGGGAATCCTTTTCCAGTCTAATCCATTTTCCTAAATGGATAGGATAGTTAGACTAGTCATATTCCTAAGCAGAAACGTACCTTATATCTGGGGTTTTCCTACCGAAGTAGACAAGGGCGCATGCCTCTGAATCACTCGCACTCATCAGGTGGACGGAATGGAGATTGATGAGGCATTCCTTCTGCAAAAAGACCAGTTAGGGATGGCACTTGACTAGTAGTTGTCTTTGAACCAGGGAATGAAAGCTGGTCTACGAGCTGGACCACTCTGCCTTCATGCGAGAAACACATCACTCGAAAGAGTGAGGAAACAATAGCTCCCATGCTATAAATGTAGTCACACCCAAGTAGTAGATTTCAATCTAAAGGCCTTGAACTACCATCAGGTTCAAATAAATGGTTTTCCTTTTGAAAGTTATAGGAAAACTTGGATGGATCCATAACAGTCGACTAGTTCCTTTGTTGAAGCCTATCAAATTTCGAATCTCAGGCAAAAGTGATGGCAAACCAAGTTCTTTCCAAGTAGTTTAGGAAAGGATACTCACAGAAGCCCCTTCATCTACGATAGTACTAACCATGATCATTCTGTAAGCTTGTACTATGATTCAGAATGGCACATTAGATGGTAGACGGGGCCTGCCTAGTAGATTCCAATTGCAGGAAACAATTAGATTGCTTGGCGGAGGGACCGAATAAATGACCAGGTAAATCTCTGACAAACTTCCTTCCTGTGGTAAAAGAATAGGTAGATTTCCCCCATGTTCATCAGATTCTGTGTTGACGAAAAGAATTTGAGCAGTGTTGTTCTCATTATTTTTTGTGATTGTATCATCTGAAGGTGGACCTTATGAAGACAAGATTGGGTCTACTACCATCTCGACTTGTTTACTTTGGTCTGGTGTGGACTTAGAGGGTTTATCTTCAATGATAGGTGCTCTGAACAACAACAAAGGTGTATCAGTCAGATTTTCAACTAGCAATGGACTCGACAAGAGTTTCTCGTATCCAGGAGGAAGCCATAGCAGTGAAGTAGGACGGTTATCCAAGGCTATTTTAGCTTCATCTAGGAAGGGACAATGATGGATGGCATGATCGCCTTCACACAGTCTACAAGGAAATTTAGATCTTCTTTTTTGTCCATTGACTTCATTTTCACTAGTTGACAGTGTATTTTCAGCATGATCGTCAGAGGTTGAGGACACAAGATCATGCAAGTGGGGAGACCAGTCCCTTAAGATCCATGGGATGTAAGGACAATCTTGATGATAGTGGTCTCCTTTGAAAATTACACATGGAGATTTAGGTTTGGATGGTGCAGTCTGTGGATTTTTGCCAGATAATGCACGGTTGCCCCATTTTGCCATAAGCTTCTTCTTCTTCTTCTCCTTCCCTTTCTTCTTCTTCTCAGTTACTTTTTATTTTTATTTTTACTAGCTTCACCAAGAGAAGAGGAATAAGTATAGGGAGAAACAAATGAAGTAGAAGCTTGGGGGGTAACTCTAGTATTATCTAGTTGCTGATTTGATTGTTTAGGAATCATGGTGTTTTGAACGACATAGGTTGGGAAAGGATAATGTGGCCATATGAGGTGCACCAACATCTCCCCAAGAGGATACGGCACTAAGATTCCCTCCAAGGGGAAATCCTTGATTGGTGGACTCCATTTTCTCAACCTAATACTAACGAGGGAACAGTGATGTTATTCCGATTAAAATAAATTTTACGATGCTTTGACACAACTTGTTTTTCAATTTTTAAGAGTCGAGAAAAAGCTAAAGATGACTCTAGTCGCCTTCAATTTTTAATGAGCCTGAAGTGACAAGTGCTCAGATGGACCTTTTCTTTTAAGGAGTCTGAAAAGGAATGAAAGTGACTACTCTAGAAATATAGACAAAGGGATTACCAAACAAATCACAAAACTGCAGAATACTTTTTAAGGTATGGCAGTCAATGTTCCTGAATGCCATGTTTAGTGCATTGAAATTGATAGGGCAGCAGACACGACTTCCTAAAGATAAAGGATATAGCCTATTGTCATCTCCCAATATATACTTGATGGTACATAGGAGCATAAGTCTGTACTGGCACTTGTTGTATCAAAGAGGAGGAATCACCCAACCTACAATGAAAGCGATAGTTACCAAGCTTTATGACACCGAAATACGTCTCTATCCTAGACTTCGAAATGTTGTGCGTTAGGTTCCAAAGCATTTTTATGTTCATTGAAATTTATTTTATAGTTTATCTTTCTTAAGAAGTTTGCCTTTAAGGTTCACTGCGTGATGTAGATATACAATTCCTAAATATACAATCTAAGATGATAAATAGCCATTTACTTTCCTTTTGCAATGAAAATCCTAGATACTAAGGAAAGAGAAGTAAAATCCCTTCAACGTAGAGCAGCGAGCACACACTAAGATGCACTGTCCTAAATCAATTCCCACATGCAGTCTAAATGCAAATGCACATGCATGTATTTTTTTCCGCTTTCTTAATGTGTGAATGACAAAAAGAATGCTAATTATAGATCTAAACTATTTTTCTTTCAAAGCGACAGTACTAACACTTTTCTCTTCAAAAAATGAAAGGAAGACTAAGACGACACTTTGCGATTTCGAATTCAAAAAATGAAAGGAAGACCACTTTACGATTTTGAATTCAAAAAAAAAAAGGAAGGCTAAAATGATACTTTGTGATTTCGAATTTGAAAAATGAAAGGAAGACTAAGAGCAACACTTTCAATTTCGACTTCAAAACTGCTTTTGACACTTGAAATACTATTAATTCAAATCAAATACAATGGAAAATGTGTTATCAACTATCAAAAAGAGGGAGGCTCTTTTCTTTGATTGAAAACGACACTTTCAACATTTTCAAATCAAAAGACGACAATTTTATTAAGCTACTATTTGGAAAGGAGAACTATGAATGAAGAAAAATACATAAAAACATTCACAATTCTTTGAACAATGGAGGTTGAATAATGCAAAGGAAGGGAGTTTCAACAATGATATACTAATCATAGACAACAAAAGAACTGAATAAAGCTGAAGACAATGAAGAAAAAACCAAAATCTTGAGGTAGAAACAGTTTCACCTAATCATCGCACCTATAACAGAGGGAAATAGGGATGCATCTCACCTACAGCACACTAGAGGTGCGATGCATCTAGACTGCCAATGAGAGATAGTGTGATGGTCCAAGGATGAGACTGAGCTTGGTTTCTTCTCACAGTTTGTAGCTTAGTTCAAGGATTTAGGCTGAGATAATGATAGGTAGTAAACACAAAGCATAGAGGCTGGTCTAATGAGGTTACTTGACCTACCACCAGGGCACTTAGGATGTTTGCAAGTGAAATGTTCAGTTCATAAACTAACCCGGAGATTGACTGAAGCAGCATTGATTTACTTTACATCTGCATAGAAAAAGCAGTTCGAAGGCTAGATGGCTTAACTTCAGGCTCTGTCTGTAGTTTATAAAGCAAACAAATTGAAACAAGCAAAAAATCTATTCGCTCCCCAATGGAGTTGCCATTTTGTTATCAAGAAAGCTAGTGTCCATTCAGAGCTGCTAGTCCCACTAAGATGGGTAGCTATCTTAGAAACAAACAAACTAAAGTCACTTGTGTTTTCCTTTATGAGAAATAGATGAGAGAGAAGCAGAGAGTACCAACCTCAATCTTTCACTTGGCTCCTTGTTTGTCTCCTATCCCCTTTGACATAGCTTTGCCACTCTTTCCTTACTTGTACCGCTTCAAAGAACACCTGTAGAGTCAACGCAACATAATGCCATCAAAGCATAGAGATCTATAACCATAAACAATATAGGATTAGATATATATTAACCATACAAATTCATATATCAATACAAGATTCAGAGAAACCAACAGCACTTCCATACAAGATACAAAATTCCAGCCTCTGGATCTCTAGGATGAGGGATCCATATATAGATATTTGTAGGTGGGTGATTCAGCTTCTTGGTTTTTGATTAGTGTCATTTCTCTAATATTTCTTGGTTCCACTTGGAGATTTAATGATCTCTTACTCATCCCTGAGCGAATTTAGAGAGGCAAGTGCCAACTGGGCAGTTTCTAGAAGATTCTCTGAGTTTCCACCTAGCCAACTGCCTCTACCATTTGTCTTCTCTCGCTCATTGCACCCTATGGAAGGTATTTTTAGTATGCATTTCACTTTCTGCGTATAGTAGGTGAGATGCATCACACCCTTAGCACTGGATAGTCTGTACGGTCCATTTTTTACCAGTTCTGAGTAGTTTTTCAGGGAGAACTTCTAGGAGATGATGTAACCAGTTGACCTTGTTCCTTTAGGGTATGAAACAACACTTTTAGGGGCTTAGAAGCCCTTGTTTTATGGACATATGAGATTGGGGTTGTAGTGCCCAGATATTTCTATAACACCAAGAGCCATCCGAGCCACTCAGGTAACAATCCCTTGAGTCTCACTGAAGTTTCAATGCATAAAACCCCTGAACGCTCCCTTGATATGGACCAACATGCATCTGTGAAGCTCCAAATTTTCCTAGAACAAAGGGAAAGCAAGTGTTTAGGGACATTTTTTTCCTAGTTTTGTGCTTGCAACTCTAGGGATTTGTGCCACTTTTTCAAGCCCATAGCCCAAGTCACTACCAATAACTCAATGACACCTTTAGAAATGAACCTTTATAGTGAAACAAAGATACACCTACAAAAACATTGGTAAGGACTATACTAGACCCCTACTAGCCATGATAGGAATTTTGACAAACATGTCACAAACATGAATGCTATAGGTATTAACAGTATAATTGAACATACGGGTATCATACTTATCTAAGAATCACAAAGAAGCATTAATGCCTCAACACATTAGTTGCAATTTCATCTATTATGCCATAGATACACTATTCATTCATTTACAAGTAGAAAAATGATGATATCCATACATAGCCACTGTCATAATACATGTTCATAGCCAACATAATAACAAAACAAATATCAAGGGAACAATAACCATATCATCCACATATAAACTAGTCTAATACTCATGAATTAACAAGGAGAAATAAACTCATATTAATGATGCAAAGGCCATCCAAGTGTGGTACTTCCAATAAACACCTAACTATAGAGATGGCTAACCCCAAATGTCTCATTAGTCAGTCACCCCCATGGCATATTCCAAGCATGAATGTGAGATCTCATAAAAATAATCAATCAAAACCATCCAAGGCTTCCAGAGGCCAAACCACCTCAAACCTCAACCAGTGATTCCACCTCATAGTTGGAAATCACTAACAATCACCAGATTTGGTCCCTACCCAAGTTGTCTAGGGCTCCAAAGCATTTGTTCTAACCTAACTTCCAATACTAGTAACTCAAACCATGATTGCTCCCAGGCTCGAGAGAGTTTGTCCAACGAAGAGTCCATGACTAGTAATTCAACCCATAGTTGGTGCCAGGCTCTAAAGTGTTTGTCTAGCCAAGGCTCCATGGCTAGTTACTCAACCCACCAAGGGCTCCAGAGCATTTTTCCAATCAAGGCTCGAGTATTAATAGCTCAACCCAATTTGTTACAAGGCTTCTAGAGAATTTTTCCAACCAAGGCTCCAGCACTAATAACTCAAACGAAGTTGTTATATGGATTTGAGAGCATTTGTCCAACCAAGGCTCGAGGAACTAATAACTAAGCCCACAACTAAAGGAACATGAGAAACAACTAGAAAAATAAAGAAAATAACCCACAACAATGGTTATCCTAGAAATGGAAAGGCTAGGGAAATCCACTCTCAATCCGAACAATCCTCCATGCCAATGATAGATCATAACCAAGAAGCCACATCTGTATGTCATGCATGCCAGAACTATTGAGGAAAACATGCATGCAACTCGGTACTTGCAAGAAAAACACATTGTAGATTTTTATCCCAATGTCCTCTTGCACTTTCCTACTCTCCCTTTTCTTTCTTTCTCCAAGCATCCAAGTATGTCACACTCTCCAAGAGTGCTCCAAGAAAACTCTAAGTGTCCAAGAGTATGAGAGACAAAGAATAAAATTAGAGCTCCAAAACTAAACTAATAAAAATATACACTAACCAATACTGTCGAGTGATCGTCATAATCCTTTTTATCAATGAGGCTTTTATTTTTTCCAATTTCCATTATTTTCATTAATAAAATTCCAATAAATGTCACTTTCCCATTCCAAATCCTTTACTATTGCCTTTGCCAATTTCCTTAGCCATAATAAATTGAATGAATAGCCACTAGGATGTTTTTCCCACTAGAAATCTTGGAATACATGTTCCATTACCTTGGTCTTATATATTATATATATATATATATTAGATATAGATATAATATATATACATACAGGATTTTTAACGAGGGTTGTTACAGAACCCTTCCTCCTTGGGGGAACACTGTCCTTGGTGTTTAAGGACACCTATAACTAGAAATAATGTTGAAAACCAAAACATATAGCCCATGGAGCTTTATAACACAACTCATTGCAGTATTTACAATGACCACTGCTAAAACATGATAATCATACCATTTATTGGAGTTTGATAATACATCGCATTATGGTATTTACAATAACAACCACATATACTAAAGCACATTTTCTTCAACCAGAAAATAACCATGCTTTTTGTGGATCTTTAAAAACTAGCATGATACATTATTTACAATAATATACACAACTCATATGCACATTCTCTCTACTAACAAATAAAAGGATATGCTACCTGTATCAATCAACAAACGAATCCAAAGGCTCATAGTTTCAACCTCAAAATTATTACCAGGATTCACCTTCTTCCCAAGAAGTCTAGGATCCACTATCAAAGTCAAATCTCCATCAAATGTGTAGCTCTAAAATCTTGTGCCACTTGTCCTCTTAGTGAACAATTACGAGCTCATTGTTCCATGGCATGCTCCCAATGTGCATCTGGTTCCATTTAGAAATGCTAATGACAAAAACAAATATATCCTCGGCCTTACCTTCTCTACTACACAGTCCGTCAAGAAATATGGTCACCCCCTTCCATGCAGTCACACAACTTCCCAGTTCCACTCGCATCCCCATCCCGGGCAGTCCATCCCTCTGTAAGGTTTCCTCACATCGGAAGGTCCAAAAACCAAAGCATATCCCTGCCTTAAAACCATAATACTAGTCATAGAATTATCATCAAAATGAATGGACACTATTGCGTACGGTGTCTCATGATGGCCCTACTCTTGAATGCTTTACCAACATACTATTGTGTCATCTAATTCTTTCTATTATTGCCTCTAATGCTTGTCATTTGTTTCGACCACCTAGCAAGGCATTTCATGCTTTCCTATACCAAACACATAATTTCTATTAGATTTAAAATAAATTGAAATAACTTTGACTCATACCTCATTGATGGTCCATCAACAAGGTACACTTGCAATTCTATTCGCTTCTTGTCACAACAAACCAAACTAGCATCTTTGACCAAATCATCATGTATAAACATATCACAGCAAGTTATCTCAAAACGTAACCATCATAAATCAAAATCATAAATCACATGTAATTATCATAGACCATAATCATAAATCATCTGTGTAATAAAAGTGAAATAAAATACAGATACTTATCCTTTAATCAATCCTTAGCTTCTACTTTTGTCCTTATTTTGTATGCACACCGGATTGATTTCCACACCCACAAACACCCAATGCCTTCTCCTCAACCATGTGCACATACACATAGTGTGCATCACACACATAAAACCACACATGACATACAACACCATGCAATACATGTACCTACACCTAACATACAACACATACAACTACATCCAGTGTACAACACAACACAATACATACTCCTACATTCGGTGTACACCACAACAAAATACATGCACTTACACCTGATGTATAACACATTACATATACATACATAGAGTAGAACACAATGAATTCACATGTCATGATTCCACGATTACAAAATGCACATACATAGTACTACATGCCCCAACACATAATGTATGACATGTGCACAATACTACATGTACATCAGTGCCATATGTACAACATATACGCAGTACCACCTATACACATCACCACCTACACAATGTGTGTACAACATCACATGTACATGACACCACCTGCACAACATGTACACAATGCCATTTGTACACCGGACCACCTATACAATGTGTACACAATACCACATGTACACAACACCACATGCACGCAACACCACATGTACAATCATGCACGCAACACCATATGTATAACATGAACACAACACCATATGTACATATCACTACATATACAACATGTACATAGTATCAAATGTACACAAAACCAAATATCCAACATGTGCACAACACGATATGATCACAACACTGCATATCCAACATGCACACAGTACAATATGTACACAACACCGCATATCCGACATGCGCACAACACCATATGCACCAAACACCACATATCCATCATGCATATAGTACAATATGTACACAACACCACATATCCAACATGTACAAAGTACCATCTATACCCAACATTGCATATGCAATATTCACACAACACTATATGTACCACCATGTACATAACGTTGCATATACAACATGTATACACACTATATACACACAACATGGCATGCACACAGCATCACAAATGAAACATGTAGATCATATAAAACATATGCACAATAGTAGTACCACACATCCAAAACCACGTTGCCTCTACCAAGCAACCTTGCTTCTAGTGTCTTATCAATGCATGTCATAGCATGTTGTAGACCACGTTACTTTCATTTCAATGATGTTTCCCTCGGCCTAGCCTGTCCATAACATAAACATATTGTAATAACATAATATCAATTCATATCCACCTGACACTAACCTCATAGATTTTTCAGGGATCCTCTTCCCAATTGATTCCTCGTAAGACCAGGAACCTCTTCATGCCATTGACATGCATAAGCAATCATTCTTCAACAAGAATGACCCCTAATGTCCTTGTCGGATAGTGACATAGAAACATACATATATATAAACATTAGTATAACAATCATGATCCTGTCAGAAAATGATATGCATACATACACATATCTACATATAAACATCAACATAAAATAATAATGATCTAGTGAGACAATGTCATACATACATACTTATATAAATTAGCATAAATATGATCAAAACATAATTACCAAATGTCATAATGTCAAGGTTAACATAAATCCATTTATTCATGCACAACATGAAGAACAATTGTTCCCAACATAGATATGGAATCATATGCCTCAAACCCATTAACTTTATCTTTCTTGTTAGCTTTGTCATGATTGTCCTGCCACCATCCATTTACACTAATGGACCCAGCCAACTTGGCTAAAGGTCATATTCTTACCTTTAAGTCCCTTACACATGCACCATCTTCATCCGAGCCTTGCATTACCTTTTGGGTACCACAAAAATCTCACCGAACTCCATTAAATTTCCTCCTTCCTAACCAATTCCTAAGACTCAAAACTTAAAAGACAAGAACAAGAAACAAACAAGAAGACCTTGAAAACCAATAACAACATGACACCATAACAAGTTGGAAATGCCATTCACCTAACATAAATAAAACCAAAAACCAATCTCAACAAATCATAAAAGACCAAAAGCACAAGACTAGAAATAGACACCATGACTCCATCCCATGGTTCACAAGGAAATCTCAACCCGGACCTTCTTCAAGATTTCATGGAAACCTCTCTTTCCATGCAACTCCCTACATCATACTAACATAAACAGATAATTGTCAATGTATAAATAAATATAACACTATACCAGTTAGGTTACCTTGTTATGCCAATAATGTTTCCTTGCATCTGAACACATCCACTCCATTTCTCAAGGGACTCTAATTCCCTTGACAGATATAGCTATAACTAGACCCCAATTGTTATACTTGCCAAATACATTGTGGGGTTCTATTATATTCTTTCCACAACTAGCTTACTAGGGGGTTAGAGAGGGTGTGAAGCCCCCCTTTCTTGTGTCGATTCCGCAATAGGGGGCAGTTAGCCCCCCTCTACGGGGTCTGGGACAATGCCCCAGTGGAAATTTTTTTCAGAACATATATTAGGTGGGTGGACCTACCTATGGTTTCGTGCATGGTTTTCGCACATGGTTTTGGGCGCGATGGTTATTGGTCCATGGTATTGGATTCTTCGGCATGTATATATATGTATTGTAACATTGAAATGACCATAATGAAAAATCAAGCTGGTAGTCCCAATTTTGGGATCTAGGGGAAACTATCTATGTATACTTGTTTTATTTGTTATGCTCTCACTATTGTTTATTTTCTGTGTTTTAGAATTCATATGTAGGTAATTTATGTACGAGGTTAAAACCTACATACATTTCCATGAATGTAGCACATATCCACATAATTTCAAACATATTTCCAAGCTAAAACTGACAAATGTCTGTCAACTTGTACTCATAAGGATTTTTCTTAAGGAGGCCTCTATTTTCTTCAATTTCCATTATCTTCCTTCATTTTCCTCTGCACATGAAAACTGTGACCTTTCACCTTCCTTCTCTCCTAATTTCTTTTATTTTCATAAATAAAATTCCAATTAATGCCACTTTGTCTTTCCAAATCCTTAGCCATTTCCTTTGCCAATTTCCATAGCCATTAATTAATCATAATTGATCCCCATCACTATGTTTTTTCCCAACATTTAGTTTGGAATACATGTCCCGTGACCAAGGTTTTATTTTTCCTTTATTAAATTCTCTACATGGATTTTTCACCAAGGATATTAAAGAACCCCCCTCCCTGGGGGAACACCATCCTCGGTGTTCAATGGAACCTATAACCAAAAAGACCACTAAAGCAAAACATACTATCTGTGGAACTTTATATCTTAGCTCAATGCAATATTTACAATAATCAACTTGTTGAAAAGAAAACCATCATTATAAACATAACAATATGACAACCATAATGACATAACAACCATATAATTTATTGGAGCTTTATAACACAACTCAAGGCAATATTTACATCGATATACATATATACATACACCAAAACATATACCAAAAACATTCACTCACCCAATGAATAGAGAAGGATACATAGTCTACATATGATCTTCAATATTGCATGTAGCTTCATCCGGGCCAAAGTGCTTACACTACACTTTAACCTACTTGATTGCTTGGTACTAGAGCATGAGCATATTTGTTTGCAAAATGCACTAAGATTCTAGCTGGAATTCACCTTCTGGCTCCACCTATAATAAAAACCAGTCAATTACATGATTAACATATTTAACATATCTCTTAAGCAATGACACATGGACAATATTATGGACTTTCACTATTAGAGATAGTGCAAGTTGATAGGATACTAGTCCAATCTTTTCAGGAATCTTAAAAGGTCAATAAAACCAAGGTGCCATCTTGGCACATGATCCAATCCTCAAGGATATCTTCTTGGGATTGATGTGCAAGTACACTTGTTCCCCAGCCTAAAACCCCTTAAGTAACCTTTTCTGATATGCATAACGCCCCTATATATCTTGTTTTTCCTTTATATTCTTCTTAATTACGCACATTTCTTGTTCCATCTATGCCAACATGTCTTGTCTAATTAACACCATGTTCACTGGATCACTCCAACTGATGGGAGTACTACAACTCCGCCCATACAATGCCTCAAATAGACTCATCCTGAAAGATTACTGATACCAATTGTTGTAACCCAACTCATCCAATGGAAGATGCTCTTCCCACTTCCACTGTTGATACATCTTATATATCCTTAACATATCCTCCAATATCATGTTGACATTCTCTGTGTGTCCAACTTTCTGCCAATTATAAGTTGTGCTGACGGCAAACTATGTACCCAAACCTAGAAATAATTCTTTCCAAAATATAGAAGTGAACTTGGAATCCCTGTCTAACACAATTTCTTAAGTATACCATGCAACCTCACTATCTCTCTTATGAATACTTGTTATACATAATTCTTTGAATAAGTAGACTTCAATAGAATGAAGTGCACTACCTTCGTCAATCTGTCCACAACAACCTTGATAAAATCATGTTTTCTTGATGTCCTTCGAAAACTTGTGATGAGCTTTCCACTTTGGAATCAGAATCAACTATTGTAACCCACCTGGATCTTTACACTCTACTTTTACATGTTTACAATCCAAGGATCTAACCACAAACTCTGCCACTTCTCTTTTCAAATTCACCCAATAGTAGAACTTCTTCATTGCTGTCAATGTCTTTTGATATCCTAGATGACCTTAATACACCTTAACATGAAATTTGCTTGGGATAATCTTCTTGAGCTGACTTTTTTCGACACATAGATTGTGTCCCTGAATTTGACCAAGCCATATTCTTTGATATGGGAGTCTACATCCTGAGCACCTATAACCTGCTATAGCCTGTCCATAAGCTCCATGTACCTATCATCCTATTGGCTTGCCTGTAATATCTGATCTTGTAAATCTGTCCCATAATAACTCATAGCTACTAAAAGATTTAGTTGTATCTGCCTACTAAAAGCATATGCATCCTTGTTATCTTTACCTTTAGTGTACCTGATCTCAAAGTCAAGTTTAGTAATCATGGCCAACCATATAGCTTACATAAAATTCATATTCGGTTGGCCAAATAGATATAGTAATCCACTGCAATCATTTATCAATACAAACCACCCACCCAGAAGATAGGTCCTCCACATCTTCAATACATCGATGATTTCCACCAACTCAAGATCATGTGTCAGATAATTGTTCAAATGCTCATTTAGTTTCCTTCATTCATAGCATACCACCTATTCTTCTTGCATAATAACTCCACCAATACCTCTCTTGCAAGCATTTGTACATACCATAAATTCTTTGTTTGGGTCTATAATCTTTAATAATGGAGCATTCATTTAAAATTACTTCAATTGTTCGAAACTTGTTGCGCATTCCTTTGTCCATTCAAACTTATTACCTTTCCTTTGCAACAATGTAATCGAATAAGAAATGCCAAAGAAGTTCCTGATGAACCTCCTATAGTAACCTGCTAACCCCATGAACTATCTCACCTTATCCACATTTCTAAGAGCTATCCATTCCATGATAGCCCTCATCTTCTCTAGATCTACTGTTATGCCTTCCTTGGAAACAACAAGCCTTGAGTAATGTACCTCTGTCTAAAATAAGTTAAATTCTATAATATTAACATAAACTAAGGCTCTCTCAACAATCTCAATACTCCTTCTAAATGTTCGGCATGTTCTTCCTCATTTATAGAATATACAAATATATCATCAATGAATACAATAACAAACTTTTCCAGATAAGGACGCAACACATTATTCATCAAGAACATAAAAGTAGCTGGAGCATTAGTCAAACCAAATGGAACTACAACAGCCTTATAATTCCCATAATTGGTCTGAAAAGCAGTCTTATAGATGTCCCCTTCTTTAATGTGGACATGATGATATCCTGATCTCAGATCAATATTTGTGAACACTATTGCTTCCTTCAACTGATGAAACAAGTCATCAATCCTTGGTAACAGATACCTGTTCATGATGATCACTTTGTCCATATGCCTATAATTAATTCATAACTTGAGAGTACCATCCTTCTTCTCCACAAACAACATCAGTGCACCCCAAGGTGACACACTTGACCTAATGTATCATTTCTCAATCATCTCCTTCAGCCACAACTTCAACTTCACTGACTATGGTGTGCTCCTCCTATAAGGTGCCTTTTATGTTGGTAATGGGCCTGATACCTACTCAATAGAAAATTCCACTTCTCCGTGAGGTGGAAACTATGAAATATCTTCCAAAAACACATCCTAAAACAGTTGTAAAACTAGGTATCTTCTCAAGACATCTGCATCCTCAACTTCCTTAACTTTATCACTGGAAATGTGCACTACAAATGACGCATACCCTTTCCTTCAATTGTGCTTCTCCTACATAGTTGTCACCTTTCTAATGGATGTTTCCTTCTTCTTACCCTACAAAATTCTCTATTGTCCATTGGCATCCAAGCCATCAATAGCCTTCTCATAACAGTCCACCTTATTCTTATGAATATATAGCCAATCCATACCCAAAAGAATACTATACGACCACAACGGAAATACATTCAAATGTGTTGATGTAGGGATACCATTCAACTCAAATGTGTAGGTTCTTACCCAATGATGAAATCATTTCTTTGTACCTGTAGCCAACTACACTAACCAAGATTCTGCGTGCACTTCTTTATTCAAACCACACTTATCCACCAAGTCAGTATTAACATAGTTATAATTGGATCAATGGTCAATCAAAATAGGAACAAATTGATCACAAAGCTTACCATCCATCTCATAATATATTCCTACTGATTTGCCACCCATTTTCGAATGCTAAGATCTGACAAATACTTTATCTAGTATCCCCCACTATCTGCACCTCCTGAGAATCGTAGATATGTGGTATACCACCATAATTTTGTGGACAATCTCTCCTGCAATTCTCTCCTCCACAAGTCCAACACTGTAAGGGCTTCTTATCATCACCCTTGTTCTACTCTAACCAAAATCCATGTCCTCTATTAGATGCATTGAAATTCTTATGCGGTGCTACATTCTCTTTCATACTATTATCTTGAGGTCTTGTTTGTTTCTTGTCCCATTTTCCTTTCTTCTTATAATTACCTTTCCAATCCTTCTTAGTCTCATAATTGTTCTTTGATTTATCATATAAAATGCTTTAACTTTCAAATGGCCTCCTCCGATGATCTTGGCTCATCAAACTCAATCTTTTCCTTGAACACTACTAGAAACCCACTGATGAATCCCTGAATCTTAGAGTTTTCCTCCTCTAGGTAAGGCACATATCTCAATAACTCAAAAATATGCTAGTGTACTCCTCATCGGTCATAGATCGTATTTCAGCTCATATAATTCCTTTGCTCCGTAATCGTAGTATCTCTTTGATAGATACTTCTTCCTGAATAATCTCTCGAAATCATTCCAAGTCAAATCCTCTTCATGAATGCCTCTAGCATTCTTTACATATTCCCATCAAATGTTTACTTTTCCTTTACGACTAGACATAAGTATTTTGGTCTTCATGTTCGTTGAGTAATCATGCAACCTAAAGAAATGATTCGTGCCAAGCAAACATGCTTTGGCTTCCTATGGCTTACTCATTTCCCCATGAAATGTAGGTTTCTTTTATTCCTTGAGCTCATCTGAAAATATCCTATGTCAGTCCTCTTGTAAGGATGATAATGACGATGATAATGATACTTGTCATAGCAAGAAGTAGAATAGAACCTACGTCAATTTCCTATCCAATCCAGAGTGTCCAAAAACCTACCATCTCTACTCATCTCATCTATATCTAACCTGTGTCCACTATGATATATACTATCATATGCTCCATTAGTCCTATCCTACCCATTCATGACTTGTTCTAAGTGGTCCTTATCTCTGCAATTATAACAAACTCTAAAGAATTATTGAATTGACTTTTTCTTGTTTCTCATGTGCTTGCATGATTCTGTCATTATATACTTTTCAAATTCTTATTTCTTCCTTCAAGCTTCTCAAAGTGTTTGTTATGTCATAAGAGTTACCAACACCACACTACTCATCTAATCCATAGGGAGAGTCTCTCAAAATGTAGTCTACCATCTTGCTAGTAATCTTTGTTCCCTTGTTCCTACAAGGTCTATTGTGTTAGCTAAACCAAATCATAAACAAACCAACATACCTTACTATAGTTCAGGGAGGATATATCATCTACAAGACCGACCAAATTAGAAATATACATCAATAAACCTAATCAATTCAACATGTAATCATCATTTCAACCATTATTTAATTATGAATGCATGACTATACTGACCACATACCATGACTTCATGCACAACAACCATCACCAAATCAATGTATGCATAAACAAATATAAATATTGACATGCATAACTAGTGCATAATCGACATATATTCAAAACAAATAGAATCAATAACAACAGCATAAACTTTCATGCGGTGACACAAATGCAACCACGAACACCACCATGCATACACAACATGTACATAAACCAAAAGCATAAGGAGCACATATGTGACCGACATGTATGCATGACAAACACACCACCCATCTAGTCCAAGGGTTGAACCATGTTCTCATGCCACTCTGTAACTCCCTCCTCCCACATTTACCGAAGCTAACCAGTCTACTAGGGTAAACATGTGATGAAGAGTTACCATGATATCATTCAACTCCCCAAGTATAGTTAAGGAACTGGAATTGACATGAAAAGACCAATATGACCTTCCACACATGATACAAAACCTCCATGAGCTAACCAACACTCCTTGGTGACCAACCCTTGAGGAAACTTACATTTTTCTAAACTAGAGGCCCATTCAATCCCTTTACAAGTAGTCCAAGTCAATGAGATCCTCCAGTTACTCCCATGAGCCTACCTAAGTGTGAATGTAGCCTTTTCATGCCAACGTTATGCCTAGGACGGCGTAGTTTAATCCTACTTTATAGGGCTACAACCCAGTCAATTCCCAGAACTCGATGAAACTTCCAGAACTCATAAAAGACATGAACACAAATATTTTGATAAACAACTTGATCAAGGACTTAACTGGACCCCTACTAACCATGATAGGCATTTTTTCAAACATGTCACAAATTTCCAATGTGCAGGTCATAAAAACAGATTTGAGCATGGGGGTCTCATGCTTATCTGAAAATCACTAAGAAGCATTGATGCCTTATCACAATATCTGCATTATATTCTATTCATTGTATATTCATTTATTAATCAAAACATGATGAGATATAAACATCATCATTGTCATAAAACTTACTCATAACTAGCATATAAACAATAGAAATAAGAAGGACACGACAACCATAAAAACCACATATGAAGCGATACATTTACACATAAAATAATAACGAGAATGAGGTTTTATTAATGAATGAATAGGCCGACCAAATATAGGACTTCAATGAACAACCCGATCATAGATTAGGCTTAACTAAATCTCTCTTTCAGCTAATCACCCCCATACGATATTCCAAGCAGGAATGTGTGATCCCATGAAATAATTCCAACAAAACTAGATCAGGGTTTCCAAAGGCGAAACCACCTCAACCCTCAACCAGTGATTCCACCACACATCGGAAAAAAATAACTACCACCAGATTGGTCTCCACCCAATATGTCTAGGGATCTGGAGCATATTTTCTAACCATGGCTTCCAAGACTAGAAACTCAATCCACAGTTATTATCAGGCTCTAGAGCATTTGTTTAACAAGACTCTAGGACTAGTAACTCAACCTACTAAGGGATCAAAATCATTTGTCCAACGAAGGCTCCAAGACTAGAAACTCAACCCAAGTTGTTATAGGTCTTCCAGATCATTTGTCCAACCAAGGCTCCAGGAACTAATAGCTCAACCCATAGCAAAAATAATATGAGAACCAACCAGAAAACAAAAGTAAAACCCACAACAACATGGTTATCTAGGAAAGGGCAAGGTTAGGAAAAACCACTGTCAATCCAAGAAATCCTCCATTCTAATGATATATCATAAAAAAATAACCACATTCATATGCCATATGTGCCAGAACTAGTAAGGAAATCATACATGAAACTCGGTTCCTACAAGAAAAAGTGTTGCTTTTTGTATCCTCATAATGTGCCATCAATTCTTCCATAAAAATTGCCCAAGTGATAAATTGTTTACGAGAGAAAAGCCATTGATACCATACAAACTGATT